>CM060107.1:50795306-50852806 GCA_030522415.1 Channallabes apus | reverse complement strand
AAATGTGCTATTTTTTTTTCCTGCACTTGAACTAGGTCAAATTGTGAACAAGTCCTAAATTTGGTGTAATTATGTGAATTAGATGATGAATATTGAAGACCATGCAGTTAACATGCTCACATGCCCCTTATTAGCTTTCCATTTGCACTTGTAGTAGGAAAGAGGGCTCAAGGGGTCCAAAATTTGAATAAAATTCTTAAAATAGTCGAAGCGTTCAATTCCAAAGATCATTGAACCACCCACCCCCCCCAAAAAACAGGAATTCAACAAGTCTGCTTGGACCAGAAACCCAATATGGACATAATGGTATGTGTTAGAATACAACAGGGTCTTAAATTCTGAGTCATACATTAAATCCACAACTAAGACACAACTTTCTTTATTTATTCTTTCATTATAAAATTATTGTGCAGGTTGAAGAGATTTTACAGTTCATTTTCTTATACCTATACATAATATGTATGTATATATGAATATATGTTGTAACATTTGTAAAGTGAAAATGCTTTTAAAAGGTAAGGAAACTAAATGTTTCTCAATGTAACAGCTACAAAAAAGAGCCGTAAATACAAATGTCAAAGTGTCCTCAACATTATTGTCATCTCTTAATACAAACCCTGACAAAAGTCTTGTCGCCTATCCAGGTTGTAGGAACAACGAATAATAACTTGACTTCCAGTTGATTATTTGGAATCATGTATGAAAGGCAAAGGTCTGTGTATTTTCATAAATAAAAGTTAAACACTTCATCAGAAAAAAGGAAGTTTTGGGTAAAATTAAACGAATTTGTTTTACTTGAAATATGATGATGCAGAAGACAAAATTTATTAACAAAATTCCGTGATGAAATGTGTATTTGTATATTTCTAGTGTATCTATAGATATATGTAGTATACACACAGGTGTAATGTATCTACAATAATACTGTATATTGCACATCATAAACATGTCACAGGGTTAATTTATTTTTCTTAATTAACTGACTCAGACTTTGGGACCCTGGTGTAGAACAGTGTTTTATGGTTTACAGTTGTAGCAATGTCTGTGTGTGTATATATTTGCGAGTATATGTTTACTTGAGTTTGCTCAAAGAAAGTGTGAATGTTTCATGTGAATATAGAAGGAAGAAATTTGGAATGCTGTAAAATAAACAAAATAATTCCTGATACTTAGGCATTAATAAATTAATGTTGACCCAACGGCCAGTTCTTGGATTCTGCATTGTCATATGCATTTACTGACGCTATGCATACAAGGTATTAATATTTATTATTTACAAATACAGTACATTCTGTTTAACATTAATTATTTACGAATAATTTCTACTCATCGTTACATGTGTGAGGTGCTGTTTTACCAAGACAACACATGCAGAGTGATGATCTGAACAAACGTCCGTTAGCCATAGAACAGTTTTATTTGTAGAACGGACAGAGCATAATGACGGTAGTTGAAATAATTGTACTCAATTCCCCATTGAATTTTATTGTTGAATGTTTTTTTTTTTTTTACACTATCAGTTAATAAAATACATGCAAAAAAGTTGTTTTTATTTAGGTTATACCTGAGCCATCTTCTTTATAAATCAATAAAAATGCTTTTTTTAATAGAAATTTTAAACATTAAAAAAGGTTTCTATGTTGAAATTGCCTCATTTTGTGTATAAAAAAATCTATCCTATCTACCATATCCATAACTTTATTAATTTCGTTTTCTAGCTAAAGAAAATGTTTTTGAAAACTTCTTGTTCTTCCTGACAATTGAGCTGAAAATGGTTGAAAAAAAAAAGTGTTATAATTAATAGCAATAGTGTAATAGAAAAAGTATGAATTGTACCTATAATGCTAGTAATCACATTTTTGCATATTTATTTAATAGATGTATATAATATTTATGTATTTAAAAATTTTGTTTTTGCTAACATATATTTAAAGTTTTAAATGTCATTTTTTTTGTGTTGGATAGATTTTAGTTTAAAACATTATTTTAAACCTTAGTGATATTGTAAATGTAATAATTTTGTTATTTAATACCACAGTAATTTGCAGTGCTGGGCACTGGTGGCTCAGTGGTAGGTGATTCGCCTGCCATGTGGAAGGCCCGGGTTCGCTGTGGCGACCCCTTGCCGGGAGCAGCCGAAAGACCAACAACAACCACAGTAATTTGCTACAAATTAGTATTTCTTAATTCATTAAATAGTGTTGTAGTTTTTTTAGATCATTATTCAACCCCTTATTTGCTGAAACTTGTGATTAAATGATAGCACAGTGAAGATTTCTTGTCAATCAGTATAATGCTACACAAAGTAGTTAATCACTTTTCAGCGTAAGTTTAAGACATCTTCACGGCTGGCCCGTTTGAGATATCAAAAATCCCTCTACAATTTTGCATCCTCAATGTCTTCAGCATTTAGAGCACATTGAGCCAAGCAACTTTCGCACTGCATGTCCCGGTTATTTTAGATCGTTGGCAAAAAACGCACCCGATGGATTTTGATATACTCCTCCTAAGGAATTTATACGATTGCCACCAAACCAGGTCGATGTGATCTAAATTCATTGAGGATGCAAAATTGCGGAGGGATTTTTGATATCTCAAATGGGTCAGCCGTGATAATGTCTTAAACTTACACCGAAAAATTCGAAAAACTTTCTTAGTGGCATTAAAATAACACGCAGGTTTAGCGCTGCCTCCGGGATGGCGATGTCACTTTTTTTGTTTTAGATAGATTTCAGTTTAAAACTCATCATTTTAAACCTTAATGCTATTTAAAAATTTTATATTTTTAATTTAATACCACAGTCATTTGCTACAAATTAGTATTTCATAATTCATTAAGTAGTGTTGTAGTTTTTTAGATCATTATTCAACCTCTTATTAGCAAAAACTTGTAATTAAATGATAGCACAGTGAAGATTTCCTGTTGAAATGATGGGACTTAGTGTGGGTTAAAGACGCAGGGCTTATATAAATGTTATGCCATCATCCCCCCACGTTCACACATTCTGTCGATTCGCAGTAAATAATTAATTACACACCTGATGGTAATGTGGATATTAACCTTAGTGGGTTTTTTTATGGGACAATTAAACTATATTTATTCACTCATCATAACGACGACATTGATGTGTGTTATCCGTTAACTGGTGGTTGTAGTGGGGGTTTGCAAATCTGCAGTTCCGCAGGATATATCTTAATCCTCGCCCAATGGTTATATGGTGTCTGTGTGTGTGTTTGTGTGTGTTGCCCAGGGTGGATCAGCTGTCTTTTATCAGCCTGTGTATGAGTCTAATACAGTATAACAGCAGCTCTTAAGGAACGTCATCACTCCTTGTATTTGACTGAAACTGACACACACACTCTCATAAAGCGAGCAAAGGCGACCCAAAGGTTTCCAGCTCATACTTTTGCACAATGGCTCCATCCTGCAAGTTGGTGATGGATGCTTCTAAATACGCTGATATGAATCATGCTTTAATCCCATTATGTTTACAAGAATTCTTTATTGAAGTGCAAACAAAAGGAAGAAATTAACCACCAAGCGAAAGTCCATTCATCCCAAAACAGCATGTTGTGATGCCTACATTCCTTTAAGGGTCCTTTGCTTTCGATACTGTACAGTACACAACCCTTTTAACAAGACAAGTCCCCTTAATTGAAAATGAATAATGAACGAAATCAAGCCAAGTTGGTTACCAGTTTAATTGATGTGGATTAACAAATTGTTGTTTTTACCAAAGACCCATGCTTGTTGGGCAATACTGTTTATTTTGGAGAGTTCGATAGTTATTTAAGTGTTCATAGCTTCCATAGTATAGTTCTACTCAGAACCCCCTAAAATCTAGGAAAACACTTCGCCAGTTTTCTGCCCAATTTGGTACTTTGCTCACACTCACTAGCTATAACGTGCTTCCTCATAAATACATAAATCAAACCTTACTTTTACCGTATGTGCTATCCAACCTCATCTGCATACTGTATATAAGATTCCCAAAGCCCATGATTGACATGGAAGAGATACTATGTCCTTTCCTAACAGATAGCATGGCCTGTTTTCCTAGCGATGAATAATTGTGGCATTTTTGTTAGTGAACTTGCCAGTCAAGAGCTTACATAAACCAATTATGGGTTTCACAGAGGAACAATCTACAGTAGAACCCCTGCAGTTTCACATACAGCTTGAGTATTCAACCGAGGGCTGGTTCTGTGCACGCTGATTAGTTACCAAAATTAGGAACAATTACACCATGTTATGAATCACTTCTAGTTTGAGCATTAGTTTTCAGACATCCTTCCAAACCACAGCATTTTAACCTTTATAGTTAAAATACTTGAATCAGGAAGTCGTGTGAAACAGGAAGTAACTTGACAATCTCTGGAACAAAAATGCTTCACTTGAAGCAAAAAAAAAAAAAAAAAACTGTTATAGACCAGAGATTGGTTTTCAGCAAATGTGCTTAACTCTTGATACAAAAAAAAAAAAAAACACTAAAAGCCCTTAGACCAATTACTCACACACATTATCCACTTTACGCCACCGAGATGGAGAGATGATTCATACTGTAAATTCAGATGCTAGATGTATTTGTGTGTTAGAAACAAAGACAATTCCTACATAGACAATCAAACATATAATCAGTCATTTCCATGTGTGTGTGTGTGTGAGAGAGAGAGAGATAAAACCGTGTCAAGAAGCTTTAACTGGGATCGTCACACATTAAAGATTTATTTGACCTGAACTGAAGTCATTTCTTTGTAAATCAGTTCAGACACACTAACGAGCTGAGTGAAAAGATCGCAGGAGGCGGGCGCAGAAGCCGAATGTGTCAGGTGAAAGGTGTGTATGCCAGCTGCACTGCGTGAAGCTTAAAGGAATGCAAAAATAGTAGCACATGAGTGTATACATATAGTGTATACATAAGTGTGTGTGTGTCTGTGCGACCCATACATTATGTTCTATGACTCTGGTTCTATACCAGTTGTGTCATTAGCATACAGAAGTTAAAGGTAAGCTGTCAATCACTGGGTATGTGAGACGGAGGTTGTTCGTTATCAGTCTGAACACACTGCCATCGAAGATAGTCAGAGTTTGATCAAATGCTATACAGAAGTGTTCACTTTCTTAACAAGATATTTCAAATTACAATAGTCTGCTTGGTTGATATTCATCACCGCAATTTGAACGCTTGTGTTAGCTCTGCCTCAAGTGTGCCACTACGTTTAGCCGTTTTTGTCAATTTGATTTATTTTCATTCAGAGATCATGCTAGCTACCTAAGTCATTAGTGGGGTCATCCATGTGTTCCCAATGGAAGCATAACAAAGGGGACGAAGTTCCCAGTAAAATTAAAATAAATAAAAAATGTCCCCAGAACGTCCTTAAAAGGTACCTTACAATTGTCCTCTAAAAGATTTTGTTTTGGGTTCCCTTTACTTCCCCAGGATGTTATTGGGGGACATTCCCCGGACGTCCGCGGGACCTTTGGAGGACTGAATGGGGACGTTCTGTGGAACATCCGGTGGACATTTTATTTAAAACCAAAAATATATATAGTGATAGCTGCTACTTGTCCCCATTTCTTTCTTGCCCCCTTTTTTTTCCTTTGAATGCCACCCCAGCTGGGATTTAAACTAAGCTCCACATGAAAACTTATACTATGACATTCGAGGTGGGATGTTCCTGGAAACGTGACTGAATTATCATTAAAAACATTTTCTGCGGGACCAAGAGGGAGTGTTCCTACTATTAGTCAGTAAGGTCCTAATAACGTCATACACGGAACGTTCACATACAGTAGGGACCAAATTCAAATGTCACAAAAGTCCTTTCATTGTCCGGTGGATGTATGTTCCTACTGTAGGGTCCTATGTTCCCCTGGTCTATATAACACATAATGGAAACCTGAAACAAATATATTACCCAGCTCTCTATTTGTTTGATGAAATTCTTTATAGGCATAATGGTTAGAACTGTGGCCTTGCACCTCCAGGATTGAGGTTTGATTGCTTTCTTAGAGCTGTGTGTGTGTGAAGTTTTTATTTGCACTTTCTCCCAGTGCTTTATGCTTTTCCTACACAAAACCACAGGCAGTTTAGGCTAATTGGCGTTCTCAAATTGCCTATACTGTTTATGTGTGTGTGTGTGTCCGTGCGTGCCCTGTGATAACCAGTAGATAACCAGTAGTTTTGTTGTGTGTAAAAAGTCTTATAATATTATATCCAATATAGTTTAAAAATATTCAGGAAATATTTTATCTTGAATTGGGTCACATTTGTCACAAACAGGATAAGAGGGTTATTCTGTGTTAACAGAAAATGTAATTAGGGCACACTGGACCCTGGGATCATACAGTAGGTATGCCCTTGTCTTTACCTCGGTATTTAGTTACTGTGTTCTCTCAATTTGAATTTTAATCTGTCCTGTTTGAGTGATTTATGCACCAGGTCTGAAGAAAGATTTTCTGATTTTTTTTCAGACCCCACCCCCCCACCAACACTTTTCTTTCATTTTCCTGTCATTTTATCTTTTTTTTTTAATGTGTCATTTCTATGTACAACCCGGATTCCAAAAAAGTTGGGACACTAAACAAATTGTGAATAAAAACTGAATGCAATGATGTGGAGATGGCAAATGTCAATATTTTATTCAGAATAGAACATAGATGACAGATCAAAAGTTTAATCCGAGAAAATTTATAATTTTAAAGGAAAAATATGTTGATTCCAAATTTCACGGTGTCAACAAATCCCAAAAAAGTTGGGACAAGTAGCAATAAGAGGCTGGAAAAAGTAAACTTGAGCATAACGAAGAGGTGGAAGACCAATTAACAGTAATTAGGTTAATTGGCAACATGATTGGGTATTAAAAGAGCTTCTCAGAGTGGCAGTGTCTCTCAGAAGCCAAGATGGGTAGAGGATCACCAATTCCCACAATGTTGCGCAGAAAGATAGTGGAGCAATATCAGAAAGGTGTTACCCAGAGAAAAATTGCAAAGACTTTGCAGTTATCATCATCAACTGTGCATAATATCATCCGAAGATTCAGAGAATCTGGAACAATCTCTGTGCGTAAGGGTCAAGGGTGTAAAACCATACTGGATGCTCGTGATCTCCGGGCTCTTAAACGACACTGCACCACAAACAGGAATGCTACTGTAAAGGAAATCACAGAATGGGCTCAGGAATACTTCCAGAAACCATCGTCAGTGAACACAATCCACCGTGCCATCCGCCGTCGCCAGCTGAAACTCTACAGTGCAAAGAAGAAGCCATTTCTAAGCAAGATCCACAAGCACAGGCGTTTTCATTGGGCCAGGGATCATTTAAAATGGAGTGTGGCAAAATGGAAGACTGTTCTGTGGTCAGACGAGTCACGATTCGAAGTTCTTGTTGGAAATGTGGGACGCCATGTCATCCGGACCAAAGAGGACAAGGACAACCCAAGTTGTTATCAACGCTCAGTTCAGAAGCCTGCATCTCTGATGGTATGGGGTTGCATGAGTGCGTGTGGCATGGGCAGCTTGCATGTCTGGAAAGGCACCATCAATGCAGAAAAATATATTCAGCTTCTAGAACAACATCTAGTCATCTCTTTCAGGGAAGACTCTGCATTTTTCAACAAGATAATGCCGGACCACATTCTGCATCAATCACAACATAATGGCTGTGTAGGAGAAGGATCTGGGTACTGAAATGGCCAGTCTGCAGTCCAGATCTTTCCCCTATAGAGAACATTTGGCGCATCATAAAGAGGAAGGTGCGACAAAGAAGGCCCAAGACGATTGAACAGTTAGAGGCCTGTATTAGACAAGAATGGGAGAGCATTCCTATTTCTAAACTTGAGAAACTGGTCTCCTCGGTCCCCAGACGTCTGTTGAGTGTTGTAAGAAGAAGGGGAGATGCCACACAGTGGTGAAAATGGCCTTGTCCCAACTTTTTTGGGATTTGTTGACACCATGACATTTTGATTCACCATATTTTCCCTTAAAATGATACATTTTCTCAGTTTAAACTTTTGTTCCGTGATTTATGTTCTATTCTGAATAAAATATTGACATTTGCCATCTCCACATCATTGCATTCAGTTTTTATTCACAATTTGTTTAGTGTCCCAACTTTTTTGGAATCCGGTTTGTATAAAAGACTCAACAGCTTGGTGCTAGCAAACAAGTCACTTTCTCAGTCATTATTTAGCTAATGCTCAGCTGGAGTTTGGGTACCAACAGTTGTACTCTCGTTAGTTTGTGTACTAATGGACACTTACATGACAAACAGGCCTTAGAACAGAAGGACTGTAGCTGGAGTGCCAGACTCTGGCCATACAGGCCTAAAGGCATGAGGGAGAAGGGCTGTTTACCTCCAGACGAAGGCTGTTAGAAAGGCCAGGGTTGGAGTCATCCTTCCTGCAGTACTGTATGTAAGCCCTTGCTAATGAAGAAACTGCATCAAGGACATAAGCGACTGACACTCAGCCTGAATGAGGCCCACAGAGGCCCAGTCCATGGCAGGTTCAGTAGGGTTGTAATCTGTACTCCCCATGCTGTCCGAGTCGTCCAGAGGGAAGCAATGAGCACTTGGTCCAGTACAATCAGCTAAAAGATTAAAATGAAATACGTTGGGAAACGAGACAAAAATATTGCAATAGTGTGAAAGAGATGCTTACCCATGGTCTCGTCTCTTGAGAACTGTAGAATAAACCAGGAAAAACCAGGAATGTATAGTAAAATTAAGTGCCTAATATTGTTTTTATAAATTAAACAAGAGAAGTGTAAAGATAATGGAATGTAATTTCCAAGAAAGAATTTTTATAATGGGAAAAAATATCACAAAGTATAGATGTTAGTATGGAGTCAGATGACGAGGTACATTACGTAACATAATATGGTAGAAAATCTTAAACATAATGGGAGAATTCCTTGGGAAAAGTTTTTCTATAATGGGTTAAAACATTTGGTAAGTACTGAGGAGGAGACAAGGTGTGCATCCCTCCCCTTGAAAACTGTACATAATGAGCCTGCATGTAACTGTCAGACAGTCTGCTCTTGATAATGCTTGGATTTATGACCTAAGCATTACATGTGCGGCTCACTTGGGTTTTATTGCTGCAATAAATCCTGCTTACTCCATCCAGATCTGCACAGAGAGCACAGAGTCGTTCTGTGGCTCTTTTGACTAGAGATACAGCTTTTGCTTAATGTTTTATAATTAGGTAACATTAACAAGTGGAAGACTAAAAATCTCCCACAAATTGAATTGAACTTGAAGGGAAAATATTATATTCAAGGCAGTTTTGTGTAATTTTTAGTCTCACTGTAGTGAAAGTACAGTACAATGTTACATTACCTTTGTTGTATTTAACTACAGAATTGTTTAAGTTATTAGCTAGCCCATGCTCTGTGTTGCAATTCAATGGTCTATTTCAGGGGTGGCGAACCCGCGGCTCGCGAGCCGCTTGTGGCTCTTCAATCTATCCACGTTCTGTTTACACTTACAAATTATTTTTTTAAATGTCAAAACATAATTTGCCAATAAAGGGGTATATATTTAAATGATTTTTTTACACAACCTCTCGCGTGATTTAACATAGACTAACACGATTGACGTGAAGGTCGTTAGTAGCCTGTCAATCATCATGGCAGAGTCAGGGAAGCGTACAGCTAAGCGCAAACACGAAGATGAGCACAGAACATTTTTATCTGAATGGAAGGAAGGAACCGTGGCGTTTTGGAAGATTGTGCCGGTTGAGAGATATCCCGATGTCAAACAGGCTCCTCTCAAACTACTGTCAATGTTTGGGTCAACTTACATCTGTGAATCCCTTTTTTCGACACTGAAACAAGTGAAATCGAAGCATCGCTCTGCTCTTACTGTCACACGTGAAAGATTTACTATGAGTAGCCACAACTGAATACAAGCCAGACTTCAAAAAGATTATGGAAACCAAGTGTCCCACTGAGTCAAATAAAAGGATGTAGGCTGATTAAAATCCATGAGAACTGCGGAGTTAGGCACCGTGAGTCCCGTGATTGCCCGCCGACGTTCCGCTGTCGCTCCGTGAAGTTCTGTAAGGGCCGCATGTTTAACTTGGACATGTTTAAGATGGAAATGTACTCACAGCGCCAAAAACTCGCGGTGAATCATAATGAATGGTACTTACGGCCACTGTGCGAAACCGCATAGGTGAGATAGGGGTATTATGTAATTAAGTGTATAAGTTGTGATTCTGTTGTTTGCACATCTGTTGTGTGGCTCTTTGCAGTGATAAAGATTTTTTTTTTTGGCTCATTATGGCAAACAGGTTCGCCACCCCTGGTCTACTGAAATCATTTCTGTATGCTAACCAGCATAGTATTTACCTCCGGTATTAGCTAGCACATTTTCTGTCTTTATTGTTTCGGAGTTCTTCTTCTTCTTCTTCTTTGCGTTTACTGGTGGTTGCCGTCTTGATAGCAACTCACAATTAATTTTTTTAAATGATGACATATATTCAAAAATATATATATGTTGTAGATCCGTTAAAGGACTTGAGATGAGCGTGTTAAAGCCTCGTGAAGTCTCGTGTTGCGCTGTGAAGACTGTAAGGTAGCTAAACGTGCGCCTTAGGCCTCATTTCACCTGCATCAAGAGTGTCACTTACACTCATACACACATTACACGCATTACCACTGCAGGTGTCTCAGGCCACATCTGTCCATATTGAGTGTGTGTGTGTGTGTGTGTGTGTGTGTTTGGGCATGCCTCAGGCTTTGGAATAATTACATTAGTTCTCTAGTCATATCAATGTGCTTGGTCTGTCTGAGGCTTTTCTTTACGCTACACTACACACACCTTGTGTGACAGTGTGTGTGTGTTTGTGTGTCCTTTCCTTACCCCTTACAGTTGTGTTAGATCACTTGCAGCCTGAGGAGGAAAAAAACAAGCGTGTGTGTGTGTGTGTGTGTGAGAGAGAGAGAGAGAGAGAGATGCCTGAGGTGTATTGGACTCCTCAATAACATTGTGGTAATCTCAGCTTTGGCAGCAAGCAGAGATGTTTAGTGTGTGTGTGTGTGTGTGTGTGTGTGTGTGTGTGTGTGTGTATGAGAGAGCGAACATCCTGTGGCTCGCAGCATTAGTCTCAGCCCTCACAGCATCTTCAGCCCTGGCAGAGAGAAGAAGTACTGTGTTCACATGAGCGTCTTTGGCGAAGTGTAGCCTATAAGAAATTTTCAGCGCACTGTGTGACAGATTACCTAATGAGAGAGTGTGTGTACACTTCAAATGGGATTTACAAACACCGCCAAGAAACCACACCATGGAAAATCAAAAAAAAAAAAAAAAAAAACTTTCTTCGGATGACTTACCACTAGATTACTGGCTTGACGCACATGTTAGTTCAGTTATATTAACAATCTCCGATAGTTAGCTAACTAGTTAGTCAGATAGTCGGAACTTCACTATAGCAAGTTTACTAAATATGATGCTGCGTGTTTAAAATACACTTCCTAACAAACAGCTAACGCTATGATACTGTATTAGCAGTGTCTCTATGCACACTTATGTTTTATAAGATATACTGACCGCCATCCTGTGGGAGTCTGGGGTTCAATATGATGCTGTTTTTATTTGCATGTTTTTCTTTATCCCTTTTTTCCCCTCTTTTTTTTTTGTCTGGTGTGACTGAATGCTATGCGTTTGGTGCCAAATGGCAGACACTCACCGTTCTAATAGCCAGATGTGCAGGCACTGATTTTTGATTGTGTGTCCATCCTTTTGGAAGTGTCCTTCTCTAATTCTCTCTCTCTCTCTCTCTCACACACACACACACACACACACACACACACACACACACTGACACAGAAACAGACATCTGATCGGTGATCTCAGTTCTGTTATATAGTTAAGATGCATTGGGTAGCTCAAAAATCAGTTTTTATGTTAGCATGAGTTGAGTGTGTGTGTGTGTGTGTTTTAGGGGAGGGGGGGGGGACTACTTAAACATATTGCATTCAGAAACATACTTGATTTAATCTTGTATCATTTGCATGCCCTGCATCTGTATTGGTACTGTATATTAAGATCTGATTGGCTGTTAGGTTTTATGATGCGATTATACCTGTGACAGATAAATTAAATTTTAAGAATGACGTGGCATTGTCACACTCGAGATATAGATGCAGAAATTAATGCAGAAATCCAAAATGTATAATATTTAATATCTACAGTATATGTTGTTGTTTCTACACCAACAACTCGATCAACAAGGGTAAAAAATTTTTATTTATTTTAATTTAAAAATTTTTAAGGGTAAATTTTCACAAAAGAAAAGAAAAACAAACAGATTTAACTAAAAATATTTATCAAATAATAAACACATATATGTTCGATATATATGAAAAATCTGTTTATTATTTTTCTGTAATGAAAAATCTGTTTATTATTCTTAGAAAATGAATGAATGAATATTCTTAGAGACTTACAGTTTCAGTGGATTTTAATACTTAGCAAGACATACATTCCTAATAGTACATTAATAAGAATTTAATTAATTTGTTTCTTGAGAAATAAATGTTTTTATTTTAACCAATTAATTTACATTTTAATAAAGAGAGATTAAAGAGAGAGAGAGAGAGAGAGAGAGATTGGTAAGTAACCTATGATCTAAATGATGGCATTAAATATAATAATAAATGGATAAAAAAAAGTCTCATTTAAATATTTGTTGATATTGTCATGTGCTGTTATGTAACAATAACCAATCATGAAATGGTTTGATCATGTACAGTACAAACTGCTCCATGTGTGTGTGTGTGTGTGTGTGTGTGTGTGTGCTTGACCCTCTCTCCAGCTCCTTTATTCCAGGTTTTGTGAGTTTATTTTAATTTTTTTAGAAACAGAGTAGAGCTTCATGCTTCTTAATCGCACTCTCTCTCTCTCTGTCTCTCTCTCTCTCTCTCTCCACTGTCCTCCTGATCTAGCATGAACTGGTGCATGGATGCTTCTTTGTCTCGTCTCAAACGCCGGACAGCGGTAGCGATGCCACCCTAATGCGATCCACTTACACCCCCAGCAGAAGGCAGATGACTCTACGCTCTGGCATGTCGCCCAGGCGGCCGGGAAATCTGTGCCCTAATCGCAGATTTAACCCTCCCCTCGCCCACTTTCTCCCTTTTTATCTCTCCTCTCATTTTTCTTGCTTTTTCTTATCTCAATGGTGCAATTTTTGTGCTTTCCTTTTTAAAAAGAATTTATTTATGTCTCTGAGTTGATTATCTCTCATTTATCGCTCTCTTATTAGGTCTGGGGAACGTATCCTCGCATACAATAGCTCAATCAGACAATCAGACAAGGCCGCCTGATTCGGGGTCTCAGAGGACCAGGGACTCTGGAGATGATCCCAGATTATTGTTAGCTTTGGATCAGATCTCAGATTAGAAGATCTCAGTGCGTTAGCTTTAGCTGGGGGATCTGCTTCTTATGCATTTACTGTTCACTTTTGAAAAGACAGAATACCTTTCTATAGTTTATACCCAACAGTTTATATAACCTTTTAAGATTGACGTTTACTAATAGGAAAAAAAAATGTCACAACTATTAGCAAGAGCTAACCTGCCAGCTTGTCTGAAAAGTAAGTTTGATAACCATTGCTGCTGAAAGTAGCCAACTAACACGAGTTAACCTGGAGAGAGTTTTAAATTAACATTCAATTTAAATAAAGGTTCAAAAGATTGACTTTTAATGTTAGTTAAGTACCTACAGTAACTATTGTGAGTGACAGGATTTACCACAATTTTAGGTCATAACAAAAACTCAGAAAGCTTTTTAGCTAATGCTAATGTGCGCTAACCTGACAGCATTTCTTAGAGGATTTTCAATTCTAAAAACAAACGCTTTCCTGCTAATGCTAGCGAGATAACTAATGTGAGCTAACCCAGAAGCCTATCTGAGGGGATTTTGATTCATAGTAATAAATATTTAAACATTTTATGTTGCATGCTAGTTAGAAAGCTAATGTGAGCTAACCTGAGATAATTTCTACAGAATGTAGTTTTTTTTGTGGTTAATCTAGCTAGTTAGCTACAGTGAGCTGTTCTGACAGAATAACAGGTGAAAAGGTGAAAAAGGTTTGCTGCTCATAATAACTAGCTGGATAACATTAGCAAAGTAAAATATTCAGTCATTCATTAAAACAAACAGCACATTTCAGAAAGTTGTTGTGTGGTAATTTATTATAAAACTAGCTGGGTATGCTGACTGTCTGATTTAGTGCACTATTTAGTGTTAGCTAAAATGGATCCCTTTTGGTGTTCATTCATTCATTCATCTTCTATACCGCTTAATCCTGTGTTCAGGGTCGCGGGGGACCTGGAGCCTATCCAGGAGACTTCGGGCACTAGGCGGGGTACACCCTGGACAGGGTGCCAATCCATCGCAGGGCACACACACATATACACACTCACACACCCAATCACACACTACGGGCAATTTAGGAACGCCAATTAGCCTAACCTGCATATCTTTGGACTGTGGGAGGAAACCGGAGTACCCGGAGGAAACCCACCAAGCACGGGGAGAACATGCAAACTCCATGCACACAGAGACGGGAATCGAGCCTGGCCGGGGAATCGAACCCAGACCCTGGAGGTGCAAGGCGACAGTGCTAACCACTACACCACCGCGCCGCCCCCTTTTGGTGTATTTGTTTTTTTTTTTCCCTATAGAATTTTCAATCCCTAGTATTTTTTTGTTTAATAATAAATAGTAGTTTAAAACAAGACTCGAATGTAGTTTAGCATTAATGCTTAGCAGTAATTAGCAGTTGCTATCAATGGTTCTGACTGGAGGGGACACTTTTTACTTACAAAGAAACTTGACAACTTCACCAAAAGACTGACCTTGCGTGATACTTCTGCGATTATACGATGGTTGTTCAAATCAAATTAAGACTTTTGATTGTGCAGAATAACAGAACACAATTCTGTATAAACTCCCTTTATTTCTCTATATTATACCCTGCTACACTAATAAAGTTTATTCTGTATGCCGAAGCTATGAGCCTATCAGACTACCTGCTTCACGTTAAAATGCTGGCCTCCCAGGAATCACAGGAACTCAGTAGCAATAAGTCACAGCCGAGTTCCTGTAGTGTGCAAGTGGTGTTGGTAAATTATTGTGTGTGCAGTTCCCACAGACAGATGCATCTTTTTCGAAAGTTGGCCACAAATTATTCCTTTTTTTTTTATTGATTAAGCATTCCACTTTCACTTTCACAGAAACGACTGCAGTAGGATCTTAGCCACCTTAGCCGGGATCATCATTGACAGATGTGTGGTTGTCTTTTAAATGTTTACACAATTCAACCATTTTACTGTGGCAAAGACTCTCATCAGCATGCTTTGCTTGAGGTCTTCCATAAATGTCAATCACTTTAATGCCTTCATTCATAAGACATTTTATCACAAGTCCCAGTTTGACTTGAGCGCCCCTCGTAGATATATAAAATCATTCATTCATTCATTTTCTATACCGCTTTATCTTGTATTTAGGGTCGCGGGTACCTGGAGCCTATCCCAGGAGACTCTGGGCACAAGGCAGGGTACACCCTGGACAGCGTGCCAATCCATCGCAGAGCACACACACACACACACTCATTCATTCACACACTATGGTCAATTTGAGAACACCAATTAGCCTAATCTGCATGTCTTTGGACTGTGGGAGGAAACCGGAGTACCCGGAGGAAACCCACCAAGCACGGGGAGAACATGCAAACTCCATGCACATAGAGACGGGAATCGAGCCTGGACCCTGGAGGTGCAAGGCGACAGTGCTAACCACTACACCACCGCGCCGCTTATATAAAATCAATCATATGAAAAACACAACATTACATGTCCTTGGAAACGTGATATACTGTATTTGCCAGGACAGATAGGGACGGTCCTGGGAAAATCCTGGGTCCTGGCAACACTACAGTAGTTCTGACCGACCCTCCAAGTCTGATCACCATTAGAAGGAGATTTTTGAGGCGTCCACTGGCGCCACATCAATTTCTAAGTGCATCTTCACCCAAAGAATCCAGAAACACACCTGTGAATTAGCATTGGCGTTAGCCTCTAGCATGCTAAAGACTTCTTGGAACCGAACCCAGCACTGCATATTAATAACCGCGCACCTGTAGGCTTATCAATGGCTGCAAGATTTGCATCATTTGTTTGTGTTTGGTCTTGAGGAGAAAGAAAAGAGAACAGGAAAGGGATACGAGAACCACAGAAAAAAAAAAAGTGGGCACCTTTTTTGTTTGGCGCCGTGACTGAAAAACGGCCATTCATCCTCGCTCCTTGATCAACGAGGACACGAGGGAGGGAAAAAAGAGAAACATTCAGTAGAACAAAAAGGGGTTTTGGTTTAGAATAAACATGCATTATTCTCCCAAACAAACCATCCGGCGAGCAATGGAGTCTTCTGCAATGAAGACATGATGTGTCATGATAATTAGGAGGCCGGACAAAAGGCGCTTGTTAATGAGCATGCAAATTTATGCAAAACAACCCCCCCACCCCACTTCTCAATATTTCTGAAGCAGGCTGAGATGTGTAGAGCTTTTTTCTCTCTCTCTTCCTCTCTATCTCTCTCTCTATCTCTCTCTTTCGTCTCTATTTTTTTCCCTCTCTCCCTCACTAACTGTTCCATTTATCCTCATTGCTCCACGCTCTAAAGAGCTGGCAGATGAGTGCAGCCGCTAATGTAGGAGGCTACAGGTCGAGAGAGGGAGGGAGGGATAGAGAGAGAGACAGAGAGAGAGAGAGAGAATGCATGATATACCTACAATGCATCCCTAAGCCTCATCATCCCCTGACACACAAAACAAAGCTGATTGCACACCCCATCCCCCCAATAACACACACACACATACACTCTCATACACGCACAAAGCCTCTATAGTAATTACTTCCAGATGCAGTCATAGGCTTTCAATGGGAGTGACAGGGGTCATGCTTGTATGAGTGTGTGCGCGTTTGTGTGGACATGTGGGTGATAATTACTGTGCGGAGGGTCGACGTCGGGGAGAAAAAAAAAAAAAAACGTGTGCGAATCTCGACGCTCGGGTTTGTGCGAGCACATATGGAGGGATAATGTGTCGATGTGTGTGTACATGTACTTGACAGGGGCTGATGCAGTGGCTTGTGGGTAAGTTACCCTCGTCAGGATTTGGGCTCTCTCCAAGCAGATGGCGTGTGTGAATTCCAGCCATATTGTGGGTTTTTTTGGACGAGACTAGAGCTCGAAGCTCGGCGATGTTGTGCGTTTAAGAGGAAGAAAACTTTCTTTCTGCTTCTACATGACTTCATTATACATTTCTCTTCCTCTGCTCCTGTCGAACATCCCCTTTCTCTTTATCAGAAAACATCATTGCTGGACACTCTGGCTACTTTCCTACACATTTGTGTCACCATGCTAACTTTTTCCCCCCCTTGCTCACATTTGCTCAAGCCTCGCACTTAAACATCTTTAAAATGGCAGATGTGCTGCATTTATTCTCATTTCTGCTCTCCTGTTCAGGTGTTTTCTCTTATGGTTGCATTTGGTTTGCTTCTCACAGTCTCCTCCATCATGAGAACTGTCCTCTTTTTTCATCAACTGGCACCTTTTTGGAGGACAATTAACAACTTTGTACTAGATGAAAAAAGTGACAGAATTCTTGAATAGCATAGAAAAGGAAAGGGTACTGTACACATATACAAACCCTTACTGCAGAGTAAAAAAAAAAGTAATAAATAAGTAAATAAATAGGTAAATAAATAAATCTGGTGTGCACCAAATATCTGTAGCTTTATATAATAATAATAATAATAACATTCCCGGCCAGGCTCGATTCCCGTCTCTGTGTGCATGGAGTTTGCATGTTCTCCCCGTGCTTGGTGGGTTTCCTCCGGGTACTCCGGTTTCCTCCACATTGTGCTTCCTCCACAGTCCAAAGATATGCAGGTTAGGCTAATTGGCGTTCCTAAATTGCTCGTAGTGTGTGATTGGATGTGTGAGTGTGTGTGTGTGTGTGTGCCCTGCGATGGATTGGCACCCTGTCCAGGGTGTACCCCGCCTAGTGCCCGAAGTCTCCTGGGATAGGCTCCAGGTCCCCCGCGACCCTGAACACAGGATTAAGCGGTATAGAAGATGAATGAATGAATAATAACAACTTTTTTTCCCTGTCTGGTGTGCACTTAATAAGGCTAGTCCTTTCTTTTCTGTTCTTTTCTTCTAAATAAGTCTAAGTTATTTATTTATTTTATTTTTATTTATTTCTTTTATTTGTTTATTATAATTGTTTTTTTTTTGTTTTTTTTTTTACACATTTCCTTTCAGGACGTCTGTATATTACTTACTTACTCATTTGTTTTATTTTATATTTTGTGTTGTTTTTCCCTCCTCGCTACATTCCCCTGGCATTTGACACTAGTGACTGAGTATAAACTGCACATTTTTCTCACACATCCACACTTCCAATTATTTTCTTTTCTATAATAATAATAATAATTATTATTATTATTATTTTTTATTATTTTTTTATTTTTTTATTTATTATTATTATTATTATTATTATTATTATTATTATTATTATTTTCTTTTTTTTTATTTCTTTAATTTTTGTGAAGCTGCTTTGAGACAATGACCATTGTTAAAAGCGCTATATAAATAAAATTGAATTGAATTGAATTGTATTGAATATAAAACAAACAAACAAACAAACAACAGATCTGTGTAGAATTTTTTTTAAGACCAGATTTATGTTGGACATTCAAACAAACAGTTTCCATTTCAGGTTGGTGATTTTAAAAACAGCAGTCTTTAACCTTTGAGGAACCTTTTCTCTAAAGCCAAGCGTACTTAAGTTCTTCGAACTCTTTTTAAGCGTTTAGTTAGGGTAAAGGATGAATAATTAATGGGGAGGTGGAGAGATGCTTCAAAGACATCTCCTTCAGAAGTCCATGGGACGTCTGGAATTTGGCCAGAGGGAAAGAGAGAAAGTTAATAATACGTCCCTGTAGAGGATGTGTGGAAATGTCCAAGATGTCAAACTTGCTTCTGCAGAGGACATACAGATGATGACAGGCAGAAAACCACGACCATGTCTCATAAGTAGTGTCCAGTAGCCGTGTTTGGTCAGAACACGAAATGTTGGACTGTAGAGTTGTGAAAGGTTGTGGATTCTCGTTCAAGAAGCAAGAGATCTAGAACATTTCTCAAGAAGTAAATGATATTCACCGGAAACTGTATATCTGTTTGTACACACACACACACACACACACACCTGTAAAGCATCAGTTACAAAAAAAAATAAAAAAATAAAAACTTATTTCTCTCTCTCTCTCCCTCTCTCGTTTTTTTAATACAGGTTCCTGCACTGTACTACCGGCAACAAGGATTAATTGCTCTCAATTAATAATTAATTGTTCTCTCAGCACCCTTTATGCGCGCGAGTGCGTGTTAATTCGCTCGCGTGAAGCCACAATAGGCGCGCGAATGAGATTATTGTGCATGAATGGCCGAGCTGTTTGTCAGGTAGAGATTATTGTAGCGGTGAGACAATAAGACAAGCGTGACAACAAAGAGGTGCTTACATGCAGACAGCAAGCGCTTCCTCTCTGCATGCGCATGGAGGGGTATTTTTTCTCTCTCTCTCTCTCTCCCTTTTTCTTTTACAAATAAATGAGGTGAACGCCCTGTGAAACGCACACGCGCCAATTTACTTTATTAGGATTCCATGTTTTCCATCATAATTAAAGCTTCTCACTTTTCTGCCACTTGAAGGAAAAGAAATGAGGCAAACAAAGCATTAATCTGTGATGCACGTCTGCGGGAAAAGGGAGAGCAGAACAGAGAGAGAGAGAGAGAGAGAGAAAGTGTGTGTGAGTGTGTGTATGCGTGTGGTCTGTATAAAAGAGAAAGGGTATTTCCACTGATTGTGACCCTTTGTGAAATTGCGCTTTTCCCTGTCCCCTCAGCGGTCCGTACACATTAGACGATCACAATGGAACGGGTCACTAATGCACCACCTTGTTTCTGCCTCTCTCTCTCTCTCTCTTGTCTCCCTCGCTCCCTCCCTTCTCTCTAAATTCAGTAATTACCCATCTGCTGGGGCGCCCATAATAGCACTCACAAGGGTTCTCCACTGGGTGAGTGTGTGTAGCGCTAGGACAGTAGTCTCAGTAACAGAGCATTACCATCTCACTAGCTCATCTCGCTAACTTTCAACAGCACCTTTCTGACACTTCTTTAGCTCCCCTCCTGCTCTCCTGCTCTCCCTCCCTCCCTCCCTCCCTCTCTCACTTGTCTCAATAGGGCTGGGGGGGACATGTCCCTTTAATGTACAAGGGGAGGGAATTGTCCTCGTGAAACTACACTGATGTTTTGTTTGGTTGCGTTTGGTCCGTTCTATCATTGTCTCATAGTCACAGGGTATATCTAACTCATGTATTTTTAAGCATATAGATTGAGCAACCAAAGATTTGCACAATGGAAATCCCATTTCTCATAGGGATTCTGACCCGTCCCATGCGCTCCCACTTGGAGTGTGACGATGAAAATTGATAAATATACATTTAGTCATTTGGCAGACACTCTTATCCAGAGCGACTTACATTTTTATCTCATTACACATCTGAGCAGTTGAGGGTTAAGGGCCTTGCTCAAGGGCCCAACAGTGGCAACTTGGTGGTTTGAACCTGGGTTCTTCCGAACCGTAGTCCAATGCCTTAACCACTGAGCTACCCCTGGCCCAAAATATAGAATTTTGGCTTTACATTTACATTTACATTTAGTCATTTGGCAGACACTCTTATCCAGAGCGATTTACATTTTTATCTCATTACACATCTGAGCAGTTGAGGGTTAAGGGCCTTGCTCAAGGGCCCAACAGTGGCAACTTGGTGGTTTGAACCTGGGTTCTTCCGAACCGTAGTCCAATGCCTTAACCACTGAGCTACCCCTGGCCCAAAATATAGAATTTTGGCTTTACATTTACATTTACATTTAGTCATTTGGCAGACACTCTTATCCAGAGCGATTTACATTTTTATCTCATTACACATCTGAGCAGTTGAGGGTTAAGGGCCTTGCTCAAGGGCCCAACAGTGGCAACTTGGCTTTGTCAAAACTGCATCAGTTCACTGAAATACTTATAAAATAAAAGACTGTATTCTAGCAGGTTTAGTGAAATGGTGAAATTTAAAATCTTTGCCTTGAATAGACCCCTGAGATTTAACCCTGTAACCCTGTAACTGCTCCCCTAAGTGTTTTTAATTCTACCTTCCCATGATATTTTCTGACACTCCCACTCGATCCTGTTTCTAAAATGTGGACATTTATACCACCACTACTCCCAGACTTACTAATTACCATATACTATACCCGTCACATCGACCAGCCTGCACTCCTCAGACATTATCCCTTAGGGTAATAGGGTGCCTTAAATGTTTTAGCCAATAAGTTCCCTCAATAATAATAATAATAATAATAATAATAATAATAAAACAGCCATTTCTTTATTGTAAGGTTTTACTTGTACATCATATCTGTTCTCCAAGGAAGACAGACAAACAAACAAGCAACATTTATTCTAAATTTAACTTTATATCCTGTGTTGTAGTGTGTCTACATATAACATCTTAACATTCCTCATTAGGGATCAGCCAAATAACACTTTATAGCTGATGTACTGCACTTAAATCATTGTACTTTCACAAACGTGGATAAACTTTTTTCAGATTTTTTGTTCTAGTATTAACATTTTGCCGAAGTTACAGGGTTCTAGGTACAACCAATGTTCTTCTGTAAAGAACCAAGGGTCTTCAACTGGGACAAGCTAAAGCACACTCGACTGTGCTGTTAGATCTAAATTCCTTTTGACTCACAATGGTCAGATTTTAGATTAACCTTTTTTTTTTTTTTTAATCTCAGATTTTTAGGGATGCCACTATGAACAAAGCAAAAATTGGATCTAGACAGAATTAGTTTTCCCCAGTTGGTCAGCTCTACATTAAAAACAGAACCTTTCAAAATTTATGAGTGCATACAAAGCAAAACACACTGTATATTTCTAGATGTTTTCCTCTGGTGTAGAATTCTATGGAAAACCGCTTAAGGTTAAAACAAAGATTACTCTATGTCTACCTTTCCCTCTGTCATTGGGTTTATACACTCGGTAGTTATATATTTAACTTTTTTCCCAGTTTTTTTTTTTTCAGTTGTAGCATTGTACTTGCTATTTAAGTTCTCCTCTTGGGATAAACTAAAGAATGTGATTTTGCATAAAGCTATAACTGCACCACCCGTAGCACAAAGGCTATGGGTCACAAAGCATAAATCAGCCATAAATCAAGAATATGTTGGTTGAGTTTTAATAAACAATATAGTAACCATATTCTTTGATAATTATTTTGTAGTGAACCAAACAAAAAGCACTGTTGTTGCATACAACTTCAAGATCAAGAAACATTATAAACAGTACAAAAAAAGTCCTCTTCAGCGTCCTCTTTTTCCAGTTCCAGTTACATTTCAGTCTTTGAGGACTGCTCCCTATCTTACTACAGGTACAGTATGCATTGTATAATGTGCTTTTGGGCATCAACCGGCCCTGTTTCCCCTAAAATCAGTCAAGCCCCAAATTTCATTAGATTGCTGGATGTGTATCATGGCTCCCAAATGCACAAACAGTGCAAGTTAAAGCAGGAGACAGAGGGGAAGAAGAAGACATACATTTTATGAAAGTGAAACACAAGTCTGTCCTGCAAACTAACTTCAACACATTGCTTACATTATAGTATCTCAAACAATTTTCTTGAGAATATGACGTGGTGTTGGCAAAACATCCAAATCACATAATTGCCTATTTTACAGAATGTATCGCAGACGTTATGTGACACATACTTGGCATTTATTACTGCTGGGTGGACTGTATGACAGTAACAAAATAAAAGACCTTTTATTTTCCCTTCATCAATATTCTCCCAAAATCCACTGAACGCATTTATTTCACTTGCAGCAGCTATTCTGGAAAACCAGTAGTTCTGCTCACAGACAGCTTTCCATGAACCAATCAGTTTTGCTTAAAAGTTTGGGTGCTGTGTGTTGTGATTTGCTTAAAGCATGGAAGTTTGTAAGTGATTGCTATATAAAGGTTTTATGGACAACCTTGGTTGTCAGAGAAAAATAATTCGACAAAAATCAGTACAAATCTGAAAATGCTGTTTATATATGTATCTGGGGTATATTAAGCTCATGTGAACTTGTATACCTTTTTACTAGTAAGTCCATGTTAAAAAGCGACACGAGAACCAACAGGCCCCACGAGAACCTGCAGAAAGAGTTTTCCATGCGCAGGTCACTTCTGACTGTGAAGTATCTTTTGTTTGAAGGACACTCCAGAGTTTCAGCTACAGGGCATCTCGCGCTGCGCAAATGTTGCTGGTTTCCATGACTTCCCCATGCCACAGTGCCTCAACACTTCATTAAAACAGCGCTGATGGCAAGTTGTGCTTATTTAGGCCAGTTCATTACGGCAGTGACACCGCGGCCTCCAGTGTAAATGATTGTGTGACTGAGCTCGGAGCTACGAGAGTCTCCTCAGGTAAATGACAGCACGGTCTGGAGTGGGGGCTCGCATTCATACTCAGGACGCAGAGAGAGAAAGGGAAAAAAAAAGCCAGAGGAGTGATGAGATAAGTGGTGGAAAGAGCTGGATTGTAGAGAAGAGAAGAATGATGGTAGTCGTGCTCCTAAAATTCAAGTGCCATTTTGATTATTAAGAGTCTGAATTCCATCCATGTCCATTAACGCCGTTTTTACACTCTTGACGACTTGTCTTGCTTTTTGTTCAGCCACTCACAAAATAAAACCAGCTCCCCTCCTTTATTTTACTTCACCAGCAGTGCCTTTTTTGTAATTGTGACATACAAACAAAAATGCTATTTATTGAATTATCTAAAGAACAAGTGATTTTTCTCAATTAAGTTGTTCATTCCATAATGACGACTACTTAGATCATTAATGAGACAGTTGAAAAGGGGATGCAGGGATGATCGGAACCACATGAACTTAATCGGTAAATAAGGAATGCAATTCCAGATGTTTAACCATCTTTCATTAAAAGGAAAAAAGATAACTAACCAATTAGTCAATTGGAACATCTCTTTGTATTCTTCATCAACCATCAGTAATATTTTCCTTCATGTAGTTTAATAACCCAGTGTCCCGTAATTAGAGCAGATTTCCTGATCCATTAGTTTGCCAACCAAAGAGCAAGTAAGATCTGTACTTTCCCCCTAAAAAAAAAGAAAAAAAAAAAGAAAAATTGTAATCGTGTTCGAGTTCCAAGGAAACAACAGCACTCATCAACCCCCCTTTTCTTAACCTTCACTATTTCTAACTTTCCTATTTTTGTTGCCTTTTATTGTTATTACGCACACATGTGTCCAGGACAAGGAAATGCTTTTCTTCACATATCCCAGCGTGAAGGGAAGTTGTGTTCAGAGTCCAGGGTCAGTCATGGTACTCCATCTCCGGAGGGTTAAGTTAAGGGATTTGGTAAAGTACGAGTTGTGCACTTAGATGATCTCTATATTATCATCAATAAACAAGATCTTTAACCTCTAAAAGCACTGAGATGGAAGATGGACCTGTATCCCATCCATGGTATGTTCCAGTCTCATGCCGAGTAGTCCTGAGCTCCACCACCTCCACTCTGACCAGAACAACTAATCACTAGAGAAACCAACATGAGTGTTTTACGGCAAAAATTACATTGACCTGCAAATTAAAATAAAAGCTTTTTGCGTTGGGAATTAGAAAATTGAAGTAAGTAATTGCTTTAATTTTGTGATTTAATGAATTTTTTTTTTGGGATAACCAACTTGCAGAGGGAGTTGTGTAGCTGAAATTCCATACAAACACACTTTTTTTTGGAAGGAGCCACCAGTATCAGTGCTTTGTAACGGTCAGACATGACGCAAGTGCTTACACTCTTCATGCTGTAGTTGGTAACATGTACTATTAGAAGACGTTGTTATAAGATGTGATACAAGCGAAAATCAGAACCTGGAAATCAAACAAGAAGAAACATGAAACATGGGAAATGAACAGACGTTAACAATAAACAGGGTTTTTTTTTTATGTGAAATAAAGAAGACAAAGGGTATAACTACAGGAACAGCAATGATGGGATGGGACACAAGCCCATGACAATTTGAACTAAAATTATATTTTCTGACAAAATCTGAAGATTTACAGGAAAATAACCAAATTATTCAATATTAATTACGTTGTGAAAAATGTGTGTGAACCTTTAGTTTTTTTACATTATTTTAAATTATAGTTTCTTATCAACACAGATATTACTGTATTAATAGATATTTACTATAACCTAGAATAACATGCTTTTATTTTTTTGTTTGTTTTTACGGACATTAAAATCAAAGCTTATTGAACTACATCAAGACCTTGCAGCAAAACTAACTAACAAAAAATAAAATGAAATCCTGCCACTGTGAGATGTGCTGTGCATGAGTAATGAGTAATATTTGCAACATTTCCATCATCCACAGGAACATCGGTGTGGCTGTTGTCTTTTCCATGACCTTCATTAAGACCAACAACAAGGCACTGAAATAACAATAAATGTTCCTGTTGTGACTTTTTCAGTCTTTCACACCCTCAAAAAAAAAGAAAACATCGCCCTCACACACCTTTATTCCCCATCCCTTCATGATTAAAAAAAACACGCTCCTGTATTAATCTGTTGTTTCGAAATGATTTAATCCGAGTGTCAAATATTTACACGGCGGCGCTTTGACCTCGCTAGTCCGCGAGGACTCTTGGGTTACTGCAGCAACAAATAAAGCGAGACAAATACCAGCGTTGTCGTCGTCAGATTATCCTGATGTTTATCAAATGTATAATTGTCATGAGATGGAGCCGGGTGACCTTTGTGTTCTGTTCCCTAAATGCAGATGAGGGATTAGGATCGCTCCTGTGCACGTGTGTGTACGTTCAGAAAGTGAAGTGTGTGTTAGGATCCTGATTAGGCTTGAGGGGGTTGAGCTTTTTTTTTTTTCTTTTTCTTTCGGTGTTGTTGTTTGTGGACTGAATGAAGCTCATACACAAGGGTGTATTCTTTGTGCATGTGGAGGTGCATTATGAAATGCTTACCGATGTAAGAGTAATCAGGACCCGCTGGGGTCTCCCCCGGGGTGGGCTCGAGTGAGAGGAGCTAACCTATTTTCTTTGGCAAGGTTGGAGAGTCACAAAGAGCCGATGTCGTCTCGGCGTGCTTGCTTTTTCCTTCCCGTGTCTCTCTCGTTATTGCTCCGCTTGTTGTTGTAACACGCTGCAATAAAAGTGGAGAGATGTGTCTGCTAGAAAAGCACGCGTTCAATGTGGGTCAGCGTAAGACACGGCGACCTATCCGACGGCGCTGTCCGCTCTCCTTCGCTCTTTCGATAAAACACCTATGGCTGAAACGGTGGCTTTGTTTAGTTCAACACAAGCACCATGGCTCCCCATAATGAATTTTACCATTGTATAGGTACCCTGGTAGTCCGAAGCGGCCTGTACCATGGTATTATAGTACCATGGTATTTTGGACACAATACCACAGTGCTTATTTCCAGTTCTGATATAATATATGTACCACACCATAGTACACGGTTCTACAATGTACAGTAGTGTTGTATTATGGAATACGTGCCAGGATGATGTCAAAAATACGTTATACATGTTAATGTACCATAATGCTAAACTAATTGTATAATTGTATGGTACAGAATGTAATATTAATGAAATACCGTATGTATGTTGAAACTCTTAATATTACATACAATATGGCTCTACCTGTACTATACTGTACCAATAGTATGTACTAAAATATCTGCTACAATACAGTACAAACATACCATATTGCAATACTAGATTAACTTTTTTGCTACTGTGGCTACCATAGTACTACCATGGTACCCTATGAAGTGCCATAGTTCCTACCGTGTTACTCTAGAAAGTCCTATGGCCTACCATGGTAATGTCTGATGTACCATGCTAATATTATGGCATATTATGGTATCTACTATAGCATAATTTCCCTTGAAGTCTAGGTAACTGGATTTGGATATATCATATGGAGTGGGCGTGGCCTCATAACATGTGTAAGCGCGGGCCAAAAATGTACATATACTGTATATTCCATTATTTGTAAGTTAATTCAAGTCAACTGGATTTCTTTCTAGTTAAGTAGATATGCTTATGTTTCACTACTCACACAAGCAGCTTTTTCAGTTTGTTTACATGCGACTGTCTTGTTACATGAACAGTGGAGAAGGTTCTCTCATCGTCTCTCATCTTCTCTCATCTTCTCTCTCACCTTCTCCATTGTTCATGTAATGAGTCTTTTCAAACTAGGAAGAATCCTTTGACCTTGGAGGACACAAATACGAGGAACTTACCTGACTGAAGAAGCTACCTGGATGAGTAGTGAAACCAAACAAAAAAGAGATCCAGTTGACATGACTCAACTTCCATAACCTCATAACCTCACTGGGATGACGGAGAATCTATTCTCCAATATATTTCTCCAAATACAGTCCGAGGGGCTAAAATTTCTTGTGAATGAACGTTTCTGGGAGGCCAGAGTTTCAGACACAAAGTTATCATGGCTGTAGTGTACTGAGAAAATGTACCGTCATGGTCCAAGCACTAGTGAAACACTGAGATAAGTGCATGACTGTAGCCGGGGATTATATAGAGAAATAAACTGTCATGAATGTATTCTGTTACTCTGTACACTTAAAAGTCCTGGATTGACTTGAAAAAAAACTTATAGCCTAATTTAAACCACCATCTCTCAAAACATGCTTCTTTGTTTCTTAGGTTGAAATTTACACAATCCACATCTGCAGTCTCAATCCTCTGAAGCTTTCTGACATTCTTGATAAATAAAAACCACCAAATAGCACATTTCACATTCATATCTGTATTTGTATCCATTTACAGCCAAATAACTTACACATATTCGCCTGTATCCCTACTCCACGACAATTTCCAGCTCGATGTTTTGCTCCATAATTCCTGACACTATTGTTATGTGACATTTTATAAATAATGCTACAACAATCCAGCATTTTTCACCGTACATGCATCCTTTTTGTACACATTTAACTTGAAGCCTAGAACCCCAGGCTTGCAGAAGAGAAGAGCCGTGGTATCACACCTCCATTCATCCTGGAGTGTTTCTCCTCCTGCTCTCGAGTGCCTGCCGCTCGCATCGCCGCCAATTATACGGTTCTACATCCTTTTGTTTAACCGATGTCCGCTGGACTTCTCTGCTCTCGTCCTCCTCTCTCGTCCCTCTGTTTTCTCCACTTCATCGCGCCATCCTCCATTCTTTTGGAATCATTAACGATAACCCATCAGTCCACTTGTCTTCCTCTAAGTGGTCAGTCTATTAGGAGTATAATTAGCATGCCGCCTCCAGAGAGCCCGACTTCTGTCCGTCGAGAGAGTTTATATAATGGACGAAAAAAATATGTTCGAAAATATAGGCATAATCATTCTGATTTGGTATTTGTGTTTGCATCAATCGATTTAGTTTGGATTTCGTTACAGTATGATACGTATGCATACATCTTCTGTTAGTAGTTGGTATAAACAGTATAGTCTAAAAAAAAGATGTGTTATCTGGTTATATAGTTATTTCTCCAAGCAAATATGAAGACATCATGTAAAACCAAAAAAGAGGACAAAAATAACTTTCTGTACGTTCACCAGCGTCCCAAAGCAAGCACAATAACACAAAACAATACAATACGAGACCTTTAGTAAAGTGAACAAATTCTCAATTCTGATTTGTTGGAAGATGTGGATTAATTTTCAATAACAGCACTAATTTAAGTTATACTGTGACCGTGTCTATAGGAAGAACTTTATCAAGGTTAAGAATAACTGGTGTGAACACTTAACCTAATAAACGTAATGAACTTGTTTATATGGAAAAGTTTTCTGTCAGAGATGCTTTAAGATTTACTGAAGGAGTCGCCAATGTCAGTTTCCCAAAAGAGATCTTTGAGCTGAATGAAGTTCAAAAGAAGGTGTTGATACAATAACATCAATGTAGAACATTATCTGTAACTATTCAAGAATGAAAAGTCTATTTTAATAAATAACTAAAATGCTATTGTTGGCAAATTTCTGTGGCGGCATGAAAAATTAAACATTCCAGGAAGTCAGGTGTGTCGGTCATACAGTAGTTAATTTTTTTTGTTCTTTAAGGATTGTTAGACCAAATATTTTCCATTCTCATTTATCTATCCAAGCAAACCATATTTGTTCAGTCTTCTTCTAATTGTGCTGTCATGGACTTAACCTGATCAATGAGGCCTGTAGGTCTTGCGTTTATTTTATTTTATTTTGTATTTGCCCAAGAATTGCACGGCCTGACCTTGGTGTGAATGTGCTGGGACGTCCAATTGTGGGACGTCTTGAATGCTTTTCATTTGTGAATAAAGCTTACTCGCTTTAGAATGATGAACTCCAAATTATTTGAAAATATTTATTTCACATTTCCAGACTGATGTGCAGCAGCAACTGATTCTCTAAGTAACACTCTTGCTGCTTATGTCTTTCCCTCTTGGCATTGTGTTAGCATGCACCTGAAAGCTTCTGACCAGCGAACTGCCACACCTTCAGTTTTTATAGAGATCTATTCTGATCTGCTGATGATCAATTAATTAAGGGCAGAAGATTAGCAACATCTGGTTAACTGTGGAAGCAGTAAGGGGGCAGATGCTCTTACCTGCATTTCTTTTTCCTTTTTGGCATAATTTTTGTTAAATATACAGTGGAACCCCGGATTACGAGCATAATTCGTTCCGGAAGCGGGCTCGTATTCCAAAACACTCGTAAACCAAATTTAATTTTCACATTGGAAATAATGCAAACTTAAATTATTTGTTCTACAGCCCAAAAAAATTTAATACAAAATATTAAGTAAAAATAAAACAAATGAACCTTTCAAAAAAGTTAAAAATAAATCCCGACAGATAAGTGTTTCTGTTTATGTGCACAGGCGCTCTGTGTGTGTGTGTGTGTGTGTGTGTGTGTGTGTGTGTGTGTGTGTGAGGCTAGAGTAAGTGGAGACTCTTGCTTTCAGCCCCTCACTGAAAGTCTCCCCCTTCTCATCCTACACAGTAAAACTTTCTCCTCTCGTCTGAATTAAACACACACACATCAACGGAAAGACTGTTGTTTTCTCCTAAATTATTAAAGCTTCTCTGCTTTATTTTAATGCTGCTCGCGACAGCGTAACAGCCCGTTAATTCATGCTCATGTAATGATGAGATGGACAAACTGGTCGATGCCTGTTCTTTTATTTGCTGCATTGTCGGGCTATAGTACAAACTTTCGGGTAGATCCTGCACTTAAATCCAACTAAAAAACGTACTGAAGAACAAAACTCAGGCTCTATATCCTAGCTTACATCTCGCATTCGTGTTCACACACACACCCGACTGCATTACCCACAATGCATCTCCCGCACTGGACTACACTTGCATAAACAGCGGTCATAAATCAACGTTTATGTAACCCACTACAGTGTTTTATCTGGAAATTAGCAATAAACATTGCTAATGACACTCGTGTGAGCGCAAACAGAATCACTGCTGTAAAGTAAAAAAACAAACGAACCAGCACTTTACCTCTGAGCTGAGTTTCTTCGGAGAGCAGAGCGTGTCTGCGCGCGCGCGTGTGTGTGAATCCCCCTTCAGAAACACAGTGTCAAATTACGCTCGTGCACACACACACACACACACACACACACACACACACACACACACACACACACACATACACCGCTATGAGCTGAGGAAGAAAATGGATTTTTAACCTCTGTATTGAGAATTTATTTTGCTTTACTCGCGCGCACACACGTGTGTTATAAGAAACAGTGCACGTGCTGTACACACACGCTTCCAAACACAAAATAAAATATGTTTTACACACACACACACACACGGGGTCACAGTGTTATAGTAAACAGTACACGCATACATGGTACGCATACAACATCATACATGATGTTGATTATACCAGTAAGAGACGAGCACTATGACCCAGGAGAGACGATTACCCACAATTCTGCAGTGCAAGAGGGAGAAAAACCGTTGGCAGAAGCGCATGCGCGATACGCGATACTCGGTGCTCATAAACCAAGACAATGCTCGTTTTTCAAGTGAAAATGTATTAAAAATCTTTGCTTGTCTTGCAGAACACTCGTAAATCGCGTAATCAGAGGTTCCACTGTATATATATAAATATATGTACCTGCATGGGCATAGAACATATATATGACTGTATATGCATGTGTGGGGGTAAACTTGAGTTTTCTTTTATTAGTTGACACAGTGATAATGAATAACTGTGCAAAAAAAAGTATGAGATTAAAAAAACCCAAAGTGGTAGTATTTTGGCTGTGAACTGAACCGGTTATACTTTTCACAGAATTTTTATTCCAAGGTGTGCATTGGAAGCACACAGACATAGCATGAGAAAGAAAAGGGTGATTTCATCCAGGCTGACCCACCTCACCTGGCAGAGCGATGGGGGAGGGAGACGTTGGACACTGGGCTGAGTGGCCTGGAGTGAGGTTAGCCAAAGGAGAAACATGCAAGGACACACACTTACACCACACTCTATCTCACTCACTCCCACACAAACACACAACACACATACAACAAAGAAAGCTGTAGGAAGGCGATGTTCTATCTGTCTATCTGTCCATCTATCCATCTAACTATAGCATAGATTCAAGAGAATACATCCGAACAGGTGGATTTGGGACAGAGGACAGAGAGATGTTTAGATAGACGGAGGTGATTAGATAAACGAGAGTAAAAACAGCGAGGCAGGCTGTGAAATGAGGAACAGTAGGAAGAGCTCCCTGCCGCGTCTCTGTCTCTGAACAGGTAATATATGAGGTGTTTGATGGTTGATAAATAGCTGAGACTGGGTCCGCTGTCATAAAACACACCAGCGCTGCCAAATAGTGATGGATGAGTAGAAGGAGAGAGAAAGAATGCTTAAACAATAGCATGGGCTATACATCTGACCTAACTACTAGAAAAACACAGTCATGTATTTGAGAGAGAAGCGCTGGTGCAAAATGAACACCGAAATAAAGTTAGTAACTAGTTCATTGTTAGTTAAGCTAGCAATAAGAATGGTATTTAAAGGATCTGATAAGCAACACACTTAACGGCAAGCATTCTCTATTAAACCCCCGCACTTCACATCACAACACCAAGTTTCACCATCGGTATTTTAAATCTCCACACCCACAATCAGGATGCCAATTTACACCCAATTCTGGTGTTCTCAAACACTGATTTACAACAAAACACTAACATTTGGAAAGAAATAGCAATCCTTATTATTAAACAACACCCTTCATTGACAAATATCATTTGCCAAACTGGTAAAAAAAAAAAAAAAACTGGTACAAAATGTCCAACAAATATCACAGCTGTACAACAAACACCACAGCTGTACAACAAACACCACAGCTGTCCAACAAACACCACAGCTGTATAACAAACACCACAGCTGTACAACAAACACCACAGCTGCACAACAAACACCACAGCTGTATAACAAACACCACAGCTGTCCAACAAACACCACAGCTGTCCAACAAACACCACAGCTGTACAACAAACACCACAGCTGTATAACAAACACCACAGCTGTATAACAAACACCACAGCTGTCCAACAAACAACACAGCTGTCCAACAAACACCACAGCTGTACAACAAACACCACAGCTGTCCAACAAACACCACAGCTGTATAACAAACACCACAGCTGTACAACAAACACCACAGCTGTACAACAAACACCACAGCTGTCCAACAAACACCACAGCTGTACAACAAACACCACAGCTGTATAACAAACACCACAGCTGTCCAACAAACACCACAGCTGTATAACAAACACCACAGCTGTCCAACAAACACCACAGCTGTCCAACAAACACCACAGCTGTACAACAAACACCACAGCTGTCCAACAAACACCACAGCTGTACAACAAACACCACAGCTGTATAACAAACACCACAGCTGTCCAACAAACACCACAGCTGTCCAACAAACACCACAGCTGTACAACAAAACATTGGTTCATTAAACAAAAAAACTGCCCAACAAACATCAAAACTGCGCATTAGACACTGTTCAACACACAATAGAAAGTTTCACTAAACACAAAACTATCCAACAAACACCCAGACTGTACATTTAACACCAAACTGTCTAACAAACACCAAACTACCACCAAAATACTGTCCAACAAACATCAAAACTGTCTAATAATCACTAAAACTGTCCAAAACTGTGCTACAAAGATAACGGTTCGTCATTACACCAAACTATCTAACAAATACCGAAACTTTTGAGCAAACAACAAAATAAATGTTTTTTGCACAAAGTACAGTGGGAGGAGTTTGAGAAAATACATTATTATTAGAGAGCGTATACATGTTGAATAGCTTATAACATTACATTAAGGACATGAAAGCATGAATACCTTTGTTTTTGTCAGTTTTGTCTGTGTGTGTGTGTGTGTGTGTGTGTGTTTATGTATATGTATGCAGTGTGTGCATGTGTGTGTGCTCAGGTGTCTCTGTCCATGTGTGAGAGGATTGCATGTACATCTGGACGCACCCCCGAGAGCTCTGGAAACAATTATGTGTGTCGATGATAACACCGAGCCGACGTCACACACCGGGCTTGTTTTCCCTCTCCCAGGTTTCCCAGCATGCACTGTTTTCAATAACAGGTTTCCAAAAAGCAGACACCCCGGGAATGTTTTGGAGCTTTAGATCAGGCAATGAAAGCAGACATGACTGTGGTGAACAGGGCTCAGGTAGTGTTAATCATTTATCATTTGTCATATGAATGCGGTGGGAGACGAGGACAAGGTATAAGGTGTAAGAAAGACACAAATTGGACTAAGATTTATTTCTCACACAGGATTCCAATAATGTAATAGGTTTAGTATTGAGAACTGCAGTATCAGCGCTCACCAGGAGGCTGTGCTGCCGAGGGGCCGGAAAGACGAAGACGGAATCACACGATGGACAGAGAGGACGATGATGTGATGTGTCATTCTCACAAATGATATTTGTATCTATTTCATTATAGTATAGTATAGTATAGTATAGCAAACTAGAAAACAAGTCCATTTTACTTTATCCTTCATACACAATCAATAGTCACATAGTTAGGAACACCTGTACATGTGTCGCTTCAGCTAATGGGATCTCAGTGACTCTACACGGTTGGTGGTGAAACATTGGCTGGGTTGACCGTTTGTTGTAACCCATCTATATCGTCTGTTCTGAGACGCTTTTCTGCTCATCACACCAGGCTGATTAGTCTCCTCTGACAAAACTCGAAGGATTTCCATCCATAGAATTGCTGTTAAATGTTTTTATTTTTTTCTCTCCACACCATTCTGTGTTAAATCTATGTGAAAATTCCAGGTGACCAACTTCCTTGGCTCTTATTAGGGGACACAGTTTTATAAACACATGTTCTGTATACATACTGACCTATTAATTCATATTGAATACTGATTCAGTTTAGTGTTATCAAGCAGCTCAAATTAGTTCTTTCTTTCTTTCTTTCTTTCTTTCTTTCTTTCTAAATAAATAAATAAATAAATAAATAAAAATGTAATAGTCATTTATAAGTCCTCTTTCTTTCTTCCTTCATTTCTTTCCTTTCCTTTTTAGATTCTGTTTTTATGTTTAATTGTTTATTTGTATAATTTATATTAACATTTACAGATTTATTTACATTTATACATTTTTTTTTCATTTGCTATGTTACTTTTATTTGAGAAGAGTACTGGTTATAAGTGAGTATTGACATTTTTTTATTGAGTTGTATTCTTGTTTATTATTATTATTATTATTATTATTATTATTATTATACAACTGGACTGCTGCTTGAGTTTCAGCTAAACAGATTATTTTATCTATTTCTTTCCATCTTTCTTTCTTCCTTTCTTCTTTGTTTTTTGGTTATTCAGGGTCTTTCCTCATTTCCTCATTGCCTTGCATTTAAAAAGTTTGATTTATGAACTCAAAACTATAAGAAGATTAGAAAGAAAATCTAAAAACCTAGAATTTAGTTTTCCCCTCTCTAACCATAACCAGCAAGTTTTCCCTTGAGACCGGATTTGGAGTAAACTCCATTTAGAAAAATGACCCCTTAACTATCCAAAGAACCCTTTCCACGTGCCCCTAAAAGTGTATTCTCGACACAAAGCTCTCGGTGGAGTTCTAGCCCGTGTCCTTGCTGCAGCACAAAAGCCCCAGAAGCAGCAGATTTGTGTAACGAGTATGAAGAATGTTCACAACTTCCTAGAAGTCGAAGCAATCAGAGTTGTGCCCCGGGTGAGTCCATGTCGAGTTATTGTCCTGTGGCTAAAGGAAGCGAGGAAGCGCAGAATGCGGAGGGCCGAGTGTGTCCCGCCGAGGGCCAGATGCATGTATTGGCTGCTCTGATGACAGTGTCAATGGCATTGATCCCACAGCTTTCCTAAAGCCACTGAACTCTACTCGAGTCAATGCACACGGACACACTGCCACCCCCCTCGTACACACACACACACGATCTCTCTGCCACACACTCGTTGTATCTTTCACACACACACACATACACACACATGTGCTCTCATGCTGATGCAAACAATCAGACGATGAGTGACCCTTGATTCCTACAATCATACCCCTTAGAGAGAGGAAGAGAGAGAGTTTCTGTGTGTGTGTGTGTGTGTGTGTGTGTGGTGTTACAGAGGGACATGTGTCAGATGACCTTGGTCACTGCTAAGGGGACCCAGTTTTTCTTGCCAAACCAATCAATAAGCTAAACAGGCTATTGAGGGCATGGGAAGCCAAACTCAAACACCGATAGGCTATCTGACTTACCCAGAACCCACTTCTGTGCAAATATTGGAGCAGCGCATTTTTCACGGTGACTTGCATTTGGTGGAAAAAAAAAAAAGGCTTTGAAAGCTTACGGAGATGGAAGAGAGACAGAAAGAGAGAAAGAGGGGGGGGGGGATAGAAAGTCGTAAAAGCATGTTTAGGACACAATACTTTGTAAGGACATGCAGCGGAAGAAAGGACACAAGTGTAAGAGAAATAAAGGATTGGATTAGTTATAATGGTTTTATGAAACTGCTATTAGGACTGTTTAGGACGAGTGTAGTGTTGTAGACAGATTGTGGTGGTCATGCTGTTAGAGGAAACACGTTCATTTGCCAATAGGTACATGTTCTCAATATCCGTTTATACAGTAGTGACCACAGCGATGAGCTCTCTCTCTCTCTCAAAGTTCATTCATTCATTCATCTTCTATACCGCTTAATCCTGTGTTCAGGGTCGCGGGGGACCTGGAGCCTATCCCAGGAGACTTCGGGCACTAGGCGGGGTACACCCTGGACAGGGTGCCAATCCAACGCAGGGCACACACACATACACACACTACGGGCAATTTAGGAACGCCAATTAGCCTAACCTGCATATCTTTGGACTGTGGGAGGAAACCGGAGTACCCGGAGGAAACCCACCAAGCACGGGGAGAACATGCAAACTCCATGCACACAGAGACGGGAATTGAGCCTGGCCGGGGAATCGAACCCAGACCCTGGAGGTGCAAGGCGACAGTGCTAACCACTACACCACCGTGCCGCCTCTCTCAAAGTTAATAAGACAAGAAATAAGCTTTCATGTCACATGTCACTAAGTGCTAACACTAGAGACTCCTTCCACAACATCACCGACCAATCAGAATCGAGAATCTCACAGCGGAGTGCTATAGAAAATACTGAATGTTGTATCCACATCCCAAGCATGTGTGTGTGTGTGTGTGTGTGTGTAGGTGGGTGTGTGCTTGTGTGATTTGCGGGCATCCAATTCATCGCTGAACTTTGCACTTCAGAGTGTCAACATCGTCCTGCAATCAGAAGAAATCAGGCCAAAATTGCGAACAACATTTCGCTCATGCCCTATAGTCATAAGAAATTCTGGAAGTTGCGAATGTCATGGAAAAAAAAAAAAAGCCGCACACCTTAAAGGAGATTTTATGTCTTGATTCATTTATTTATTAATCAGAGACTGAATAACAATTTTGAGGTAGAACCTAGTCGCAAAAAAGTAAACCAGGTTGGAAATCCAGGAACCAGTTTGGAAATAATGAGTTCAAATAATTCTTACCTCCTCAAACCCAACCCTTTTTCTTGACTTTTGTCCTTTTCAAGCATTTGGCAGATGCTCTTATTCATAATGACTTGCATTCAATTGCATTATACTGTACATTGGGGCATTTGAGGGTTAAAGGGCTTTCTCAAGGGCCTAACCGTGGCACCGCGCTGGTGCGGAGTTTGAACTTCTGATCAGGACTCTAATGCCTTAACCACTGTGCTCCCTCTACAAGGTCTGGCACAGGTTCTTACACCAGATGCCCTTCCTGTCACAACACTTCCATTTTTCTAACCAGACGTGGGACAGGCACTGCCTGCAGTGGTTAAGTCATATGGGTGTAGGGTTCATGGTCTTGACCAAAGACCAAACAGTGGTGACCAGCCAGTGGCAGGGGGTGGAAACCAATGACCCTCTGATCACCATTCCAGGGCTCAACTGCCTGATCCACCACTTCCCCCCCTTATATCCTGAATCATTAAAAGAGTAGCAGCCAGGTGTTCGTTAATTATCAAGAATTAAAGCAGAACGTTTCGCAGTCTGGTGTTCTGGAGCATGTCTATATCATGACAAGAAGAAAGCAGATCATACATGATTTCAGAGAAGCAACTTCTGCTGATGATCAATTTGAAAAGAGTCATAAGGCCGTCTCCAAACTGTTGGAAATTCACTATTTTACAGTGAGAAGGGCTGATTACAAACATGGTTTTGTCTAGAGGGTGTCTCAGCAAATTCAGTCTAAGGTCAAGCTTTTTAAAATATACAGACCTTATACTGTATAAATGCATGAAATGTTGGGGAAAAAGCAATCTGTAAAATAGAATTCTAGTACTGCCCTGCTCTTACTGCTGACTCCTAGAGCACGGCCCTTAACCCTCATGTCTGTTGTTCAATTATAAGTTGCTCTTCATAAACACTTCCTCCAAATGAATCAAATTTAAAATGTAAATTTGTCTCCGAAGAGACAAATACAGAACGGAGATGTGTACTTGCTTAAAGCGACCAATTGGCTTGTTTGGCATCTTTAAGAGAGAAAAGAAATTGAACACCAAAGATGGAACTTAAGATGGAACTTCTACAAGTCTGGTCGGAATGCAGATGTGACACCTGTGCATTCTGGGAATTTGACTGTTTCCAAAAAAATAAAATAAAAAAAAATGACTCGAGGCAACTGGAACAATAGTGGCCCAGTGTAGTGAGCAGGCTGCTCTAATGCCAGCTGTGCTGCCATCAATAATAAATGAATGACACATGCCAAGTTTGTGTGTAGGTTAGACAGAGGGACAGCATCCTAAACACACATGCACACACTCGCACACTCACAAAAAAACAACACCACACAAAAAAACAACGCCTTCTCCTGCCAAGCGGCTGTCGCATCGCAATCAATTTTAATCAAAGATAGAGGGGAAAAAAACACAAAAGAAGAAACGGAGTGAGTGAAAGAGGGTCTTGATGATGAAAGAGATGAGATTAAAGCCTTTACATAGCCAGATAAAAGACAATTCAAACAAGCCAACCTTATGACAAAACCATTAATATGCAAGAAATTCACAGACCTAGAAATACACTGCGAGCCAGTTGTCCTGCCACCACACTCATTCAGTGCGTTTCCATCATTTACACCAATTCTCCACAAAATCAACAAGAATTTTAGATATCAGAATACTATACAGTATGTCAGAATACTATAATAACACTTCACTTGCAAGACTGATACGTTAGAGTAGAGTTTTAATCATTTGCTTGAAACGTTCATATTATTTTATAGTGTATTTTTTGTTCACATTCTGCATGTTTGGGATCTAAAAATTTTATTATTTATTTATTTATTTATTTATGAATTTTTTGCCATGCGTATCCAGTACGAGTTTGTGTGTATTAGAGAGTTTACCAATGAGCAAGGTCAGAATCCACACTGAAGTCAGATGATAAATAAAATTATACTACAACAGGGAAAAACTGTCAATTTATGATTAATACCATAATATCAAAAGATATGACAGCTACAAAAGACTACTCAAATACCAGCCAACTACTTAATATGCATTTCACATATTTTAGCGGGCCATTTTTAAGCAATAATATAAAGAGATGGAAAAGTTTTATTAAAAATCGATTTATTATAATAATAATAATAATAATAATGCAAGGCAGTCCTTCTAGGAGTAGGTGAATAAATAAAACTACCACAAATAATTAGACATATCTAAGTATTAAGGGACATTAACTAAAACTGGAAATTGGATTAAAAACTAACAAGAACAACAAAAATAGCGCAAAGAAAATGAAATGAGCTTTGCAGAATTAAATAATATAAAACATACAGTATAAAAAAATATTACTATAACGCAAATTAAAAACCGGTGATAAAATACAAAGCAAAAAAAGCATTTATGATTTATATCAATAAACTTAAACTATGATAATCTATTGGATCTTTATGAATGAAACATTGTTATTATTTTAATGATAATATAATCAGCTGAACAATCAAACTGAACAAATTTATTTCATATTATGTATTTATACATATTTCATTTTATGTATTTATACATATTTCATTTTATGTATTTATACAGTATCCATGATACACATTATAACACCAGGCAGTAAAATTATTATTATTTTTTTTAAAGAAAAAAAAAAATAGATAATATTAAGTAAAGAAAAACATATATCTAATCACCAAATAGAAAATAAATAAATAAATTGTAAATTAACCACGACATTATAATTAATATACCGTATATACATATGCAAAATATTACATGATATGAAACACTAGTGTAATAGTGTAGAGGTGATAAAACAAAAAAAGAGTACCATAAATGTCCAGGATGTGGGGGACAGGTTTAGGAGACAATGTGAAGACCTACAGTATAAGAACTTGACCTAGAAAACAAGACCAGAATAACCAGGAAACAAGGTGACTGAGAAAGCAGGGAAGTGGGGGACTAGGACAGTGATAAGGCTTTATATGGCGCTTTAAATAGCATGGGACAACATTTGTAAACATGGTAAATATTATAGACACAGTATTAATGTCTAGGTGTGGTGCCTAGAGGTAAAGGACAACATGACATGAGAATGGAATATGGTTTGAATGCATTTCCACTCCACCACTGCAGATTTCTCCATTCTGATTGGTTTGATCATCCGTTTTCTACAGAGGGAGCTGTATGGCAGAAACTCCGCCTAGCCCAAGATTAATAATTGACTTGTATAACTGCTGATATGGTCGCGTTTATGGAAGAAGTCTCCAGTGTCAGAGCCTAGCAAAAGTCAAAATGTCTTACTTGTTCCTCTCTCAGATATCAAAGAGAAGCTGAAGGAGTGCTAATTCTTGCTTAGTGTTATGATTCGTATTAGTACTGCCAAGTTCTGCTTCTCATCCTCCCAGCAGTGGCTAATTATTTCTGGCTAACACTTTTGGACTTGAGGGTAGTCTGAGTAATCAGCCAAGAGCTGGGGGCATGGCAGGATGGGTAGTTTGGCTTAATTTGTTTATCAACCCCTGAGCTAAGAATCTTGAATTTGGTTTTCATTAAGAAGTCATGGGGCGTGGAATCCCATGACCCAGTAGCGAGTTGGGATAAGGGGTTAGTGGTTTGAGATTTTGGATGTAATACTCGTCCAGAAGGTCAATTCTACAGCAATGGCTATTTTCTATGGCCCTTTTAACAGATACCCAACTCTGCCATAGCTAAAACCCCCAGATCAGGATTAAACTCCCAGACAAAAAAAAAATGGATGGAGAAACACTCTACTGGTTCCAAAATCTTTGTGCTTTAAAGTGGGTCTCCAGAACCACAAAGAACATTTTCACACCATCAAACATAATGTCTTCCAATCAAGGATGCTCATGATAGAAATCGAACCTTTATGAAAAGGTGTTTTCTCCGCTCCCAGAATAATTAATCAATTAATTAACAGCATTTTCTTCATTTAAAAGGGTGTAGTAGAGCAGGGTAGAGGGTCCTCCAGGACTTGATTGAGAACCATTGTGCTAATAGATACAGTATATTGTGATAAAATGTTGACTTGAGTGAGTGCAGTTCAGTTGTGAGGAAACTTTCTTGTATTTTTTTTTCAAGCAACTTAGAGCCAATCACCATCCGAGAAACCGAAAACCCCCTGGGGAATTTTTTACAACCTACCTCTTTGCCAAAGATTATGCATTCAAAATGGTTTGTATTTTTGTAAATCCTGCTCGGATAAAGCTGAAAGGTGGTATTTGGTGATTGTTGATCTTTATTTGTTCTTTATTTTGAGAGTTTCCTTATTTTTCTGCAAGACCAGCCTGGACAGATTGGTGAATCGTACTTACCTGTACATTGGATTTACTCTGGGCGTTTTGGTACATCGGAACTGTCAACCAGCACCTGATCAACTCTCATGAGAAAAACTTCTAAATAGTTGTTATTTATTCTTTTTTGCTTCCATGGAGCACCTGGTGGAATTTCACACCACTGGACATCTAAATGTTGGGAACATGGGTTGGGATTTTTCATTTGGAGGTCACTGTTTTGGCCAGGGTTAAGGGGTTTACCTTTTCTTCAAAGCTTCTAATCAACCCTTGTACAGCATTTTCATGAGATCCAAATCTCTCAGTTGGTGTTGCTGGCAGCAAGGCTTGATTTGAAGGTTTGCTGATGTACTTGATGCAGTTGTTCAATGGGCTTGTTTGCCTTTATTTAAGTTTTGCATTTTCTTAACTCATTCAAAAATGATTGCCTAGTACCTTTTAAACATATGCTGCCGATTGGATGGTTGTGGATAACAGAGAAGGCTCTTTGCTGAATACAATGATTCGTCTTTGAAAGTTTTATGGTCGATCTGATGGTATGGCTGACATCTGACGATGTTCCTTGTCATGACAAGAATTGATCAATTGGATTAGCCTGTCTTTCTTTAGATCTTAAAAGAAAAGGCAGTAGAATGATTGAACGATCTGTTGAGAATCAATTTTTTTTTCTTAAACCCATTGTGTCTGTATGAATGGAAGCATGTAATTTCTGGGATTTTGGAGAATTGGCGTAAACCAATACAGAGTTTTGACACAGCAGAACTAACCCGGAGAGGAACGCCCAATCTGCTCCGCTTCTCTTTCACCATAAAAAACAGATTAGTTTAAGAATTAAAGTATTGTCTTTTGTCTTCCTCTCTATCACACACACCATACCACATTATGGGATTTGCAACATGAGCGTTAAGTCTGGGTTTGAGAAGGACAGTGTGCTAGAATCCCATCGAATGAGGTTCATCGGAAAGAAGTGGGTTGTGTCCTAAAACCCTTGTGGAGTGGGATTTAAGGGCTAAAAAGGGCTTAGGGAGCTGAGCAGAGCTGGAGAAAAGATACGAATTAAGAACATGCAGATTCTCTTCCTGTAAACGGCGATCATCTGCTCGGCTCAGACCAAATCCAGTTAAGTGGGTCTGTCCATCCGAGAGGACAAGTGTGTTTGGATGGAGATTAAGTCACTTCTGCTTGATGTCTATGAGGCTATGAGGAAGAATAAAATGAAGTCAAGGGGGCATTCAGTTACCGAAAAATAATCCATAGTGGCGAAGGTTGATGTGACCTATACTGTATGAAGCAGAATCTATTAAAAATAAATGATGTCATTCATTCTTTTTCTATACCACTTAATCCTGTGTTCAGGGTCGCGGGGGACCTGGAGCCTATCCCAGGAGACTTCGGGCACTAGGCGGGGTACACCCTGGACAGGGTGCCAATCCATCGCAGGGCACACACACATACACACACTCACACACCCAATCACACACTACGGGCAATTTAGGAACGCCAATTAGCCTAACCTGTATATCTTTGGACTGTGGGAGGAAACCGGAGTACCCGGAGGAAACCCACCAAGCACGGGGAGAACATGCAAACTCCATGCACACAGAGACGGGAATCGAGCCTGGCCGGGGAATCGAACCCAGACACTGGAGGTGCAAGGCGACAGTGCTAACCACTACACCACCGTGCTGCCATAAATGATGTCATGAAGAACAATTTGCTGCGTGTGAATAACACACTTGATTTCCATCTTGGGTTTGTGTGCATGTTCTCTCCGTGCTTAGTAAGTTTACTCCTAGTTTCCTCCCACAGTCCAAAGACATGCAGGTTAAGCTAACTGGCGTGCCCAAATTGCCTATAGTATGTGAGATTGTGTTGTGGCCTGCAAAGGATTGGCACCTCATCCAGGGTGTACCCGGTTCTCCTGGGATACGCTCCAGCCCCCTGCAACAATGTATAAAGGATAAACAGGTACTGTATAGATTATGAGTGAGTGAGTGAGTGGGTGAGTGAGTGAGTGAGGTTCTTCTGTATTATTAAGCACAGTGGTAAAAAAATCTGTCTCGCTCATCTTTTGTCTTCATTCATTCCCATCAGCTAATCTGTCTTTCACTCCTTCTATCATCGGACACCTTTATCACTCAATCACCTTTGCTTTTGCTATCACACATTTTATGGTCATTTCATTACATTATCTCTCGCAACATTAATGCAAAACCGCCCTCACCATCCCCTCAGTGTGTGTGTGTGTGTGTGTGTGTGTGTGTGTGTGTGTGTGTGTGTGGGGCTAGATGTGCTCCTTTTGTTCTCTACAGTTTATTTCAGGGTGAAGATTGTGGCGTTTGTGTGCTGAGCGCTTTGAAAGAACTGCATCCTGTACCCTAAGAGAATGACGAGAACAGCTGGATTACAGTAAACATCTGTTTACATTCAAACCTCTAACTAACTCCTACCAAACCGAACAAGTGGAGAACCCTTAATTATACCGAGAACCATAGAAGAACTCTTATGTTTGTCTGAAGGTGTTTGTTATATCGCTGCTTCAATGAGACTCATCTCTCTCCTTCCTGTCCTACATCTGTCTCTCTTTCTTTCCTCTCTGTCCTTCTTTCCTTCTCTTTCCTTTCTCTGTCTGTCTCTCATGTCTCTCTCTCTCCTTTAGTCTCAGTTGCCTCTTTCTTCCGCTTTCTTTTTCTCCCTCTCGTTTCTCTGTTTCTTTCAGTCAGGTTCGTTCTTTTCTTTCCTTCTTTCACTCTATGCCTCATTTCATTTCTCTCTCCTTCTCTCTCCTTTCAGTGTCTCACTTCTGATTCTTCCAGGTTCTCGTTCTTCTCCTGTATTTCTCCTTTTCTGCACCTGTTTGTTTCTCTCCTCACCCCTCTTTTGGTCTCAATTTATTTTCATTCTTTCTTTTTGTCTCTCCCTTCCCTATCTTTCTTTTCTTCCCTATCTCTGTTTTTCTCCTCCCCACCGCCGAACCTCATTATCTCTTCTTTCAGTTATCTCTCTTTTCTCTCTATCTCTCTTTATACACCATCCCTCTTTCCCTACTCTTGCTCTCGGTCATTCTCTCTCTCTCTTAGTGTTTTTTTTCCCCCTTATTCTCTCTCATCCTTTCTCTGACATCTCTGTCATTTTATTTCTTTCTCCGTGTCCTTTTTCTTACCTGTCCATCTCACTCACCTTTTTCCCCCCTCTTTTTATAGTCTCACTTTTTTCTCCCTCTCATTCATTTTCTTTTACACTCCTATTTTTTCATTCTCTCTCTCTCTCTCTCTCATCCCACTCACCTTTCCCTCTCCATCCTTTCTTTCTGTCTGTATTTATCTTTTCTCCCACCTGTCACCCTGCTCTCTCTCTCTCTCTCTCTCTCTCTCTAAGAAAAGGTGTTGTTTTCCAGATGTCACTAATGTACACTGTTAGTTTCGTGCTGAGCCTCCCGTCTGTGTGTCCGTCTGTCTGATGTGAGAAAGACGAGTGTCAGCAGAAGAACAGTGTCTCCTTGGGCAGACGATTCGTGTGTGTGTGTGTGTGTGTGTGTGTGTGTGTGTGTGTGCGCGTCTGCAGCTGTGTGTATGTATACTCCAGAGTCAACAGGTAAACGCCAAAACACCTGTTTCCATTGTGGCTTGAAAACAGAGCCTGACCTGAGCACACACAAACGAATACTGAGCAAAGACATCACACACACACACACACACACACATAAAAAAGGAAGAGCAGCACATCCTGGGACGTATTGGGCCTTGAAGCTCAGTGGTTTAGTCTTACCTTGTGTTTGCTCAGTGTGTGTGTATACATGTGTGTGGGTTTGTCTCACAATAATGAGTGACTCAGATGGCACACACACACACACACACACACACACACACATGCACACACACTGCAGTATTAGGAGGAGATGAGATGAGAAGAATGATGAGATCAGGTTAAGTGTGTGTGTGTCTGTGTGTGTGTGTGTGTGTGTGTGTGTGTGTCTATATTGTATGTGTATTATATTAGAAGCAGATGAGAGCAGTTGAGCGTGGGTGTGTTCCACACCCGTGTTTGCTTGAGAAGGTCTGCTGAGGTTCAAAAGGAGCTTTTGTCCAAGTGTTCTGATGTGTGTGTGTGTGTGTGTGTGTGTGTGTGTGTGCGTGCATGTCAGTGTATGCACGATTTTCCCCTCGAAAACCTCAAAGTAACTCTACTGAACATCATCTTAAGAAAACATGAAACCCATAAACTTCCTTAAATAGGAAGGAAAGTGGAAGGAATCAGCTACAGTATGTGTTCTGGCTCCGCCCCTAAACCGTACCTTAAGATTGTTTGTGCTGTGGTTAGACAGTGATGTCACTGATCTGACGAGCGAGATCGCTGTCATGGGTAACATCTGAGGAAAACAGGGAATCGGATATTGCAGGAAAGATTTTTAGGAGGAATTTGATCTGAAATTGCAATTTTTATTTGAAATTCTTTTTTATGGACGTTTACATAAAAAAAATTATAGTATTTTTTGAATTTATTATAATTATATATTACTTCATTTTCTTACTTTCTTACTTTTATTTGTAATATTTGCTTTTTTTTTAGTTCGAAACAAATATTTTTTTGATATGTTGTAAAAAAAATATAATTTTAAAAAGCTGGATATTGAAAAAAATATCAACTGGGTATCTATTTCAACTCTATATTTTTAGTATCAATATACAAACACAAAGTATCATGTCATCTCTACTAAAATTTAGTTTATCCATACAAAATATTGTAATATTTTCTTTTTAAGTTGTGATAACATAAAAAAAAATGTCAACTGAATACTATCTTAATCCAAGTCAAAGCCATATTTCATATTTTAACATTACAGCAAATCTGATTATTAAATCTATGTTTACCCTTTGAAATAAAAGAATAATAATTTTGAGAGTAAACGGGTCCTGAATATTAAATTAATTTCCATATTTTATCCTGGTTGTTTTTTTTGTTTGTTTGTTTGTTTTTTACTATATTTATTATTTTATGAAGCAATAAACCATAAGACTTTTGGTTATTGAAATTAATTTCCTTAGACTAACTTAATTAAAAAAAAATCATAAATAGATTATAAACCATAAAATTTCTTGATGTGCAATGTAAAAAGCTGGCAACGATAAAATAGGAAAGACAAAACAAAGAGGCAAACAAAAAAGAAAATGATTCTAAAGCATTGTGTAACATAAACAATTAAACAATTCTCTGAACAAACAAACAAACATAAATATTGTATATAAAGAAATAATTTTAAGAATGTTCAGCACAGAAAAAAGCCTACATGATTGTTTGAGTTGTATTGAGTTGCACTTGATTGATAAGTTTTATAACAAAACAGCTTGATTATGTAATACTACAGTAACTGTGGGTTAGTGTTTCAGCTTCAGGTATTTATAAAAGAAATCATATGAATCATACAAACTTCATAAAAAAAACTTTAAAACTTTTATAACAATAAAAATATAAATGAAAATATAATGTATTTAAACCATATGAAACCAGCAATCAAACGAACAAAAAAAAAACATTTTTAATTATAGGAATTTATATTTAGACATTACACATGTAAACCCTTCACACTCACTTGTGGCCCTCATTTACATACTGGATCCTGATTGGCTGTTATATTTCATGACACTATAACCTACTCCAGATTGATACTAAAATCCAGATCATTACAGGCATAGTGTTAAGGAATTTCATAATTGCATAAGTGTGTGTAGAAATCTAAAATATTGGAAACTTTATATAAACAATCTCTCTCTCTCTCTCTCTCTCTCTCTCTCTCTCGCTTGTTCTCTCTCTCTCTTTCTCTCGCTTGTTCTCTCTCTCTCTCTCAAAACACTAAAAGGGCCGACAAGGTTAATGCGCTCAAGTCAGGATAAGCAACCAGCTGTTGACCTCCTAATACCTAAAACAACCTCCTAATACTGCAAACCACAGCGAGAGAGAGATGGAGAGAGTTAGTGGAAAATGCTGGCATCTGTTGCACTGAGTTACCGTGTGTGTGTGTGTGTGTGTGTGTGTGTGTGTGTCTTAACTCAGCTCCTAAGCAACAGCATGCCATTTTCTCAAAGTCTCAGTCTCTCATCTGCTCACAGACTTACAACGGATAAGAGCTGATAATGGCTTGCTGCGTGTGTGTGTGTGTGTGTGTGTGTGTGAGTGAGTGTGAGTAAATGGCAGTAATGGGACAAGGATGAAGAGCTCCTATGAGTTCTGAGTGCTTTCATAAACAATAGAGAGGCATTAGTATGATAATCTCCGCATGCCTTCCATCTGAAACGAAGATCCCATGCTGCGTGTTATAGGCCGGACTCGACTCGCGCCTTCTCACGCTGCGTGCGTTGTGCGGGTTTGCGTGCTTGTGCCTTTAATTTGTTGACTGCATTTACTTTAATAAGAGACATTGTTTGAAGTTGTTATAATGTGCACACATATGAGTATTTTAAAGACATTTATGTGGGGCAGATCACTAGCGCGGTCCCTTCATCGACATTTGTAAAAAAAAACAATATATATATATATATATATATATATATATATATATATATATATATATATATATATATATATATATATATAAAAAAAACATTTTTATTAAACATATACACACACAACAACACAATACTTTACTATGTAATACCTGTTTTGTTAAAGCGAAAATGATTGTGTGATGCAGCTCAACTCTTCGCATGCTAAAGTTTATTATTTTACAAAAACAGCTAATACTGAAATATATTTAAATTTTCTTATTATTTCTCACACAGTGATTTGGAATCATTAAAATTAGTTTTGATTAATGAACAACATACTGTATTGTACATTTAAAATAAATCTATACCTACCTTAAAGGTCCTCGAAACTTCTTGTTGGAAAAACAGTTTTAAAATTTCCAACATTTAAAAAACAACTTTCTGGTGAACAAGAATTGCTTTGTACACTAGGATAGTTACATGGGACTGAAACTGGAGACGCCTTCCAAATTTGTCAAGAAAACATGTCTTAAAAGAAGAACTTAACACAACTTAAAAAATTAACAAAGAATCAAAGAAACAAACAAGACAATGTAAAAAGGCTGCTGTACACATCCCAACTGTATATTTACTCTTACTATAGAAATTATAGCAATTTGAAGGCTAGCAACCAAACAAAACGCACTTATTATTTTTAATAAAAGAATGCCTCTGCAAAATATTTATCCAGCTTTCTATTTGCTTCAAAACATTAAGCGCTAATGTTATACATTTATTTTTCAAATTCTTCTCCATTTGGTTAAACACTCTACTGTTTAGTGTCCATTCTTGTTTGCTAGACTAGCTCTCGGGTACATTCCTATATTTTTATGCAGATCCATAAAGGAAATGACATAAACATAATATGATGACTGTTATGTCACGTTCATTCATTAATGAGGTCCATGTTGTTAAATACTAATAGACAAAATTCGATTCTTTACATCAAATACTTTGATCTTTGACTGTTTTTATTTTGGGGCGGCGCGGTGGTGTAGTGGTTAGCAGTGTCGCCTTGCACCTCCAGGGTCTGGGTTCGATTCCCTGGCCAGGCTCGATTCCCGTCTCTGTGTGCATGGAGTTTGCATGTTCTCCCCGTGCTTGGTGGGTTTCCTCCGGGTACTCCGGTTTCCTCCCACAGTCCAAAGATATGCAGGTTAGGCTAATTGGCGTTCCTAAATTGCCCGTAGTGTGTGATTGGGTGTGTGAGTGTGTGTATGTGTGTGTGCCCTGCGATGGATTGGCACCCTGTCCAGGGTGTACCCCGCCTAGTGCCCGAAGTCTCCTGGGATAGGCTCCAGGTCCCCCGCGACCCTGAACACAGGATTAAGCGGTATAGAAAATGAATGAATGAATGTTTTTATTTTTAAGCTAAGACCTCCAGTCATGTTTGCTTTACAGGGATGCTTGGTGTCAGGGTGAGGTTTGTGAGTTCAGGTGGGATTAACGTTGACATAGCTGCCATAGCAGTCTGGCTAATCATAGAAAGCATCTTCATGTTTATCATAAAGGTGGGAAGGTAATCAAATGTAACGGAGTGTGTTGCAGGTCCGTCAGGCGCTGTGGAAATGTTGCACTTGCTGCTATACAACACATTTGCATGTCGAAGGGTCGATTTTACATCCAAATGTTTTGCAGTGGTTTTGCACACGCTCTTATGGAAATGGCCATGATGAGATGTTATGAAAAGTTACAATCAGTAACTTTACAAGTAGTCATACAGTGGGGAAAATCATTATCTGATACCCTGATTTTGTAAGTTTTCTCACTTACAAAGCAATGAAGGGTCTATAATATTTATCATAAGTTTATGTTAAAGAATAAAGACAGAATATCCACCAAAAAACAGTACATGATACTTACACTCACTCACTCACTCACTCATCGTCTATACCGCTTAATCCTTCCTGTATTCAGGGTCCCAGGGGGCCTAGAGCCTATTCCAGGAGACTTAGCACAAGGTGGGGTACGCCCTGGTCAAGGTGCCAATCCATCACAGGGCACACATACATACACACACTCATTCACACACTACGGGCAATTTGGCAACGTCAATTAATCTTGGAGTGTGGGAGGAAACTGGACTATCCGGAGGAATCCCACCAAGCACGGGGAGAACATAGAACCTCCATGCACACAGAGATGAGAATCGAACCCGGACCTTGGAAGTGCAAGGCAACAGTGCTAACCACTAAGCCACTGTGCCACCTGTACACGATACAAAGGTGATAAATTACGTTGCATTTCAATAATGAAAATAAGTAGTTGATCGCCAAGCAAAACATGACTTAGTACTTACTTACTTTAAGGAAACCCTTGTTGGCAAGCACAGAGGTAAGACGTTTCTTGTAGTTGGTTACCAGGTTGGCACACATCTCAGGAGGGATTTTGGTTCAGTATTCTTTACAGATCTTCTCTAAATCCTTAAGGTTTCGTGCCTGTCGCTTGGAAACACCAAGTTTCAGCTCCATCCATAAATTTTCTATAGGATAAGGTCTGGAGACTGGCTCGGCTCTCTCTAAATCCTTAAGGTTTCTTTCCTGTCGCTTGGTAACTCTAGGTTTCAGCTCCCTCTATAAATTTTCTATAGGATTAATGTCTGGAGACTGGCCTGGCCAATCCATGACCTTAATGTGCTTCTTCTTGAGCTACTCCTTTGTTGCCTTGGCAGTATGTTTTTGGTCATTGTCAATGCTGGAAGATCCATCCACCACCCATCTTTCGGAGGTTCTCATCTAAACTTTTATAATGCATGGCCCTCTCCATTGTCCCCTAAATGCGGCAAGGTCGGCCTGTACCTTTATCAGAGAAACAGCCCCCAAAAAATTATTCTTCCACCCTCATGCTTGACTGTAGGAATGGTGTTCTTAGGATCAAAGTCGAGGTGATGCCAAAGAACTCAGTTTTGGTCTCATCTCACCACAGCACTTTCTCCTAATCCTTATTTGTTCACTGGAAAACTTCAGACCAGCCTGTACTGTACATGTGCCTTCTTGATTAGGGGGACCTTGCAAGTGCTAAAGGATTTCAACCCATGGCGGCGTGTTGTATTGTGTTACCAATGGTTTGTTTGGTGACTGTGGTGCCAACTGCCTTAAATAACCATAGGACCATCCCTCACTTGGACTGATCTCTCACTTTTTATTACCTTACCTCATGAGGTGAAATCTTGCATGGAGCTCCAGACCGAGGGTGACTGATGGTTACTTTGAATTTCTTCCATTTGTGAATAATCGCTCCGACAGTTGTCTCCTTCTCACCAAGCTTCTTGCCGATGGTCTTGTAGCCCAATCCAGTCTGTGCAGGTCTACAATCTTGTCCCTGATGTCCTTTTACAGCTCTTTGGTCCTGCCCATGGTGGCGAGGTTTGAATGGAAGATAGAGATTCTGTACACCGGTGTCTTTTATACACCTAACAAGTTGGTGTTAGGAGCATCATCTTATATTAATCTGTGTACCACATGAGCACATAACCAGTCTGTGGGAGCTCAATGTATAACCTTTGTATCATGTACCTTTTCTGGATTTTTGGTTGGTATTATGTCTCTATCCTAATGATATTACTGTATGTCTCTAGCCTTGATAGACACTTCTTTGTAAGGGGGATTAAATAATTTTATATTATTTATTTTTCCCACTGTGTGTATATATATATAGATGCACCTGACCTTTGACCATAGCAATAATGCAGACCCTTTCATTTATATCTAATTTTTCAATATGAGAAGTATCCCAGTTTGAGAAACATAGTCATTAAAAAAAAAAAAAATTTGATATAAAAATTGTACCATTTTAAATGGATCATATGCTAATGACAAAGCTTAAAAGGAAATTAGCACTGCTCTCAGGAACGTTTATTTCCCTTTTAGACACTCTATCTCTCTCTCTCTCCCTCTTCTACACACGCCCGCTCACACACGTTTGTGAAGTGCTTGGGCGGCCGTGGCATGCTCCCATCACATGCCGCTGTCACGCTGGTCAGCCGTGACAAGACCAAACAGCTGAGAAAGACAAAGAAAGTAGGAGGGGGGGACAGAAATAAAAGAAGAAAGGGTAAAAGAGACAATGCGAAGGAATGTCTGGAAACAAAAACTTGATATTGAGAAGAAAAATATTCATGAAAACAGGACAAGGATGTCGAGGTGGACTCGGTGCACCATTATGGAAAAAGTGAGCCTGAGTTATCCCATGCCTTATAGAGCATTGTTCAGAGGGAGCGCATGATCGCATGGTGTGTGTGTGTGTGTGTGTAATATGACTCGCACTGTCAGAGACAATAGGAGGCAGAATTCTCTGGACTGTCTTCAAGACTCATGGGGGTATTTATACACCGCGAGACTTAAGCCCATGGAAAAAGCGCATCTGCTCCCGAGTTGAGTTTTTACACGGAGCACCTGGCAACCCGTTTCGGATCAGAGGCCTGAATGCCGCCTGTCACATGCAGTATAAATCAGTGTTTAGCAGACAGGCCTTGACCTTCTGTGCATTCGGAATGTGAGTTTAATGCAACAAGTCAAAGGGTTTAATGAATGATGTGTTTTGTCCAGTTGGCGTTTTGTGTGACGACCAACAAAATGAGGACCATCAAAGACAAAGCATTGTTTGCATTCGACAGACAAATTCATGACATGCGTATTAGTGTGTACTAGGGTTGGGAATCACCGGGGCCTCCTGATCCGATATTTTTTACAATACCTACAGTATGGTCCGTGCAACCTGATTTGCATATGATCGAAATTGTATAAATATCTTATATTTTATAAATATTGTGACATAAACCTTCTCGTATTTGCTCAATACAAAACGTATCATTTACTACGCTGACGTCCTCCAATTTATTATTTAGTTTTTTAGTTTTTGCTTGATTTCAACTGCCGGAAAACAAACAAACAAACAAACAAACAAACAATAAACAAGGCTACATTTTTGCTGGTTTAAACATGTGTGATTTCCAAACAGTTTTGATGGTAAACTTCATCATGTTTATCATTATACAGCACGATTTATCCCACGGTGCATCCGCCGTACATCCCATTGACTACCGTATATGTTCCTATAGAAACGATATCTATAGCATCGATATATAACCGTATTAGCAAAAGTGCATCGATATGAATATGCGATTTGAACTTGAGAGTGCGAAAAAAAAAGAAACAATAAATGATATGTGTGTGGAGGGGGGCGAGGGGGGGGGGTTGTATGCGGGTGGGTGTGAGTACATGTGTGTATCCATGTACACATGTAGCAGGAGTAAGGATGTGTTGCCGGGATCTGCGCTGCTTGTGTCAGCAGTTATTGCTGAGGTTGTTTCCTTACAGGTGACTGTGTGAATGCTCGCTGACAGATATACACATCCTGCCTTTTTTCCCCCTTCATTGCAGGACAGAAGAAAAGGAGAATAGAGGAAAGAAAACACCGAGCCAGACGACTCCATCTGCTCTCCAGCACGCTAGACGAACCCGGCCTTCCTTTTGACCCGACCCTGCCGCGCCTTTCAAAGGTGTGTATGTGAGGGCATTTTCCTGTGTGCGTGAGGCGCTGTATCTATCCCGCCGTGTATGTGTGTGTGTGTGTGTGTGTGTGTGTGTGTCTTTGTGACCGCAGAAGTGTTGAAGGCAACGTGCCATGATTTATTGCGAGTCCAGTTTCGGTGCCACCTCGCCGAGTAGGAGGAGGTCATCATGTTCTTCGCTGTTTTTCCAGCTTAGTTTTTTTTTTTTTTTTTTTGAGGGAGGAAAAAAAAAAATCAAGGGAAACCGATTGTGTGTGAATACGTTTCAAATTAACAAGGTGCTAAAGGAAATCTGATCACACACACTCGACTCAACCCGATGAAACAGTGAGGCAGACGAGCTGGAGAGATGGAGGTTTGCGAGATCACCGAGCAGCCAGCAGTTGATTAATTTCCTAAAACAGGATGTCCTGAAGTGCTCATATGCTACATTAGACTGTAAGAGTTTTGACTCGTTGATTTCAACGAACAAGAATGACTCTTTGTACTCTTGTATGTTTGCATGTTCTCCCCGTGCTTGGTGGGTTTCCTCCGGGTACTCCGGTTTCCTCCCACAGTCCAAAGACATGCAGATTAGGCTAATTGGCGTTCCCAAATTGACCATAGTGCGTGTGTGTGTGTGTGTGTGTGTGTGTGTGTGTCCTGCGATGGATTATCACCCTGTCCAGGGTGTACCCGGCCTCAGTGGTTCGTTCACATTAACGACTCGCTCCAAAAGAGGGTCGTTTGAGGAATAAACTTGACACACTGTAGGTGTTGGTGATGAGAGAAAAAAAAAGGATGAAGTGTAAAAGAATGATGCACGCAGATAGATAGAGAAAGAAAGGTTAAATAACAGTGTAAGGAAAAGGTGGAGTGTACAGCATGTTCCTTACTATCACACACCCAATCTAACCCACACACACACACACACACACACACACACACACATACACACACACACACAGATTCCCGTTCAGAGCCGGACGTTTGATTTGACAGGCGGCACAAGCGTCCACTCGCAGAGGTGATGAGAGACTGAGGAGAACAGGAAGTGACTCTCTGGCAGCTGGTTGGACTTATCCTCACACACACACACACACACACACACACACACACACTATAGAGAAAGAATAAAGAAAAAGGTAAAGGAGCAAGTCTTGGGCTGTGTGTGTTTGTATGTGTGTGTGTGTGTGTGTGTGTGTGTGTGTGTGGTGTGTGTGTTTTGGAGTGCAAGGTCTACTCTTTGTATTTCACCTTGGCTTTGCCTTTGACCCCAGACTTCTGTCTGCCAGACACCCAGTGTGTGCGCGCGCGTGTGTGTGTGTGTGTGTGTGTGTGTGAGAGAGAGAGAGAGAAAGAGAGATTGCTTTTACACACATTTATCTGACATGCAGATCGTTTGTATGTATGTATGGATTTAGTGTGTGTGTGTGTGTGTGCGTGTGTGTGTGTGTGATGGTTAGGGGGATTGGTCTGCTCTCCAGATAACCTTGCCACAGGGGTTTCTCTGCAATCTTCTTTGGCAATACCCCCCACCCACCCTCTCTCTCACTCACACACACACACACACACACACCATTTCTCTTGTTCTCTTTTTTCTCTCAGCGCTCCTCACCCGTTCATTAACTCGCTCGAGGTGAAATAAGTTTACACGAATCTCAACTTTACACAAGTAACCGTGTGTGATGAGGTGAGAGGAGGCGGAGCTTAACAATCTCAGTGGAATGGAATCAGACAAACTTCAGCACAGAAGTGACATAAAGCACATGAGGCGAGTCTCCGCTACGCAGCTTGCTAATGAATGTCAGTGTGTTCGTTTATAATAAATCACTTGTTTACTCTTTATTCCTATTTCACTGTGCAGTCAGACTACAAGCCTCAAAGCCAGAATTCCACAAATACACACTTGTAGTGCTTCAACAATGTTTACACAAACTCCCTCAATAAGAGACAACAGTAAGACAAGTGATGAAGTCACTCACTCATTCACTCACTCACTCCCTCCTTCATTCATGACTGCACTCGTTCACTCATTCATTCTTTCACTCACTCACTCACTCACTCACTCTCACTTATTTTCTCACTCACTCACTCATTCATGCATTTTCACACTCACTCACTCCCTCCTTCATTCATGACTGCACTCGTTCACTCATTCATTCTTTCACTCACTCACTCACTCACTCACTCTCACTTATTTTCTCACTCACTCACTCATTCATGCATTTTCACACTCACTCACTCACTCCTTTTCACACTCACTTGCTCATTTATTTTCACAAAATTTTTATAACAATCTCTCACTCACTCCCTCACTTATTCTCACACTAACTCACTAATTTTGACACTCACTTTCTCAATTAATTCCACATTCACTCACTCACCTCACTCCCTTACTCACTTACTAATTTTCACACTCAATCACTCCCTAACTCACTCACTCCCTAACTCACTCACTCACTCACTCACTCACTCACTCGCTCATTTTCACACTCCCTCACTCCCTCACTTATTCACTAATCTTCATACTCACTCACTCCCTCACTAATTTTCACACTCATTTAAACACTCACTCAATCACTTTCACATGCTCTCACTCATCCCGCACTCACTCACTCATTTTCACACTCACCCACTCACTTACTCATTTTCACACTCTCATTTACTAACTAATTTTCACACTCACTCACTTACTCATTAATTTTTACACTCTCACTCACTTACTCACTCACTCCATTGTTCATTTTCTCACTCACTCACCAAGTTTCTCACTTATTCACTCACTCAAAAATGTCCACACTCACTCACTCACTCCTTTCACACTCACTTGCTCAATTAATTCCACATTCACTCACTCACCTGACTCCCTTACTCAATTACTATTTTTCACACTCACTTGCTCAATTACTTCCACACTCACTCCCTTACTCACTTACTAATTTTCACACTCACTCACTCCCTAACTCTCACTCACTCATTTTCACAATCACTCGCTCACTCATTTCCACACTCACTGACTCATTTTCACACTCACTCACTAACTCACTCATTTCCACACTCACTGACTCATTTTCACACCCACTCACTCACTCAAACACTTTCACACGCACTCACTTATCCCGCACTCACTCACTCACTTACTCACTCACTCATTTTCACACTCACCCACTCACTTACTCATTTCTACACTCACTCACTCACTCACTCATTTTCACATCCACTCACTCACTCATTTAAACACGCACTCACTCATCCCGCACTCACTCATCACTCACTCATTTTCACACTCACCCACTGACTTACTCATTTCCACACTCACTCACTCAGTCATTTAAACACTTTCACATGCACTCACTCATCCCGCACTCACTCACTCACTCACTCACTCACTCACTCATGTACTCACTCACTCATTTTCACACTCACCCACTCACTTACCCATTTTCACACTCCCTCACTCACTCACTCACTCACTCACTCATTTAAACACTCACTCACTCATTTTTACACCCACTCACTCACTCACTCACTCATTTAAACACTTTCACACGCACTCACTCATTTTCACACTCCCTCACTCACTCAATTTTACACTCCCTCACTCACTCAATTTTACACTCACTCACTCACTCACTCACTCATTTAAACACTTTCACATGCACTCACTCATCCCTTACTCACTCACTCACTTACTCATTCACTCACTTTCACACGCACTCACTTATCCCGCACTCACTCACTCACTCACTCACTCATGTACTCACTCACTCATTTTCACACTCACCCACTCACTTACCCATTTTCACACTCCCTCACTCACTCACTCATTTAAACACTCACTCACTCATTTTTACACCCACCCACTCACTCACTCACTCACTCACTCATTT
>CM060107.1:50742806-50790306 GCA_030522415.1 Channallabes apus | reverse complement strand
CAGCCAAGGTCGGGACAGACTAATTTAGAATTATATCTATTTAGAAGTTACCAGCCTCAGAAATCATCAATTAACAAACAGAACCTCAGATTAGAGTCGTTATGAGGCTTTGCAGAACATGAGTAGTAGAAACATCTCACTATCAACTGTTCAGAGGAGATTATTGCGCATTTTGGACGCCTTCAGCATTGCGTTACAGTGTAGAAAGAAAGAAAAATCAGGACCGACCATGGAGTTAGAAAACAATCCCAAACTTTTGTGCAGTATATACCGTATAATATTGGAACAAAGACATCTTTCTTGGCATTTGGTCTCTGTACATCACCCTATTGAAGTGAACTGAAACAAGACGTTCAGCTTTAATTCAAGGGGTTTGACAAAAACTGTGGCATTAGCAATTGAGGAATTTCTACATCACTCCATGAGTCCATCAAAAGTGGGGAGGGGAGGGAACTCATTAGAGCGATTACAAAATGGCCAAACGAATATTCTTACAAACTGGCAAGGTCTGGAAGCAATAAATGGAATGAACAGCTCATGATCCAAAGTTTACCATATTACATAGTGAAGGAGGTGTTATGGCACAAGTGTGTATGGCGGCTAATGGAACTGGGTCTCTGGTGTTTATTGGTGATCTGACTGCTGATTAAAGTAGCAGGATGAATTCTGAAGTGTATCGGGCTACAGGATACTCTCTGCTCAGATTCAACCAAATGCTGCAAAACTGATAGGAACCACTTCATACTGCAGACGAAATAAAAGTGTCGGTGTGACGAGACAACAAACACACACACACACACACACAAAAGCTGAAGCATTTTGTCGATGAAGGACAACAGAGGGGGACAATTAGACAGGTCTACGCTAACATGAAGGTTACAGGAACTAAAGTAAATAATCACTCTTTACAACTGAGAAAACACAACAGCTAAAGAGAACGCACAACATCGACAGAACATAACACAACTGTAAAAAAGAGATATTCTAAATCAAAAATATAACAGGTGAAAAAAGAAACATAACATCAACAAAACAATTTTAAAAAAGAAAATATGATAAAAAAGACAAAAACACAACAATAAAAACAAAAAACCCGCTCACTCACTTACTTATCATCTATACGGCTTTATCCTGTGTACAGGGTCACGGGGGGGGGGGGGGGGGGGGGCTGGAGCCCATCCCAGGAGACCCAGGAGGGCAAGAGGTGGGGTACAGCCTCGACAGGGTGCCAATCCATCGCAGTGCATACATATAGTACACACACACACTCGCACAGGAAAATAAGAAAATACAAAAAAAAAAAAAAAAAACAGCACAACAGATGAAAAAAAAATAACAAATATGAAAAACAGAAACAAAAAATGAAAAAAAAAAACAGTAGAACAAAAAAGACAACAGGCAGCGCGGTGGTGTAGTGGTTAGCACTGTCGCCTTGCACCTCCAGGGTCTGGGTTCGATTCCCCGGCCAGGCTCGATTCCCGTCTCTGTGTGCATGGAGTTTGCATGTTCTCCCCGTGCTTGGTGGGTTTCCTCCGGGTACTCCGGTTTCCTCCCACAGTCCAAAGATATGCAGGTTAGGCTAATTGGTGTTCCTAAATTGCCCGTAGTGTGTGATTGGGTGTGTGAGTGTGTGAGTGTGTGTATGTGTGTGTGCCCTGCTATGGATTGGCACCCTGTCCAGGGTGTACCCCGCCTAGTGCCCGAAGTCTCCTGGGATAGGCTCCAGGTCCCCCGCGACCCTGAACACAGGATTAAGCGGTATAGAAAATGAATGAATGAATGAAAAAAGACAACACACCAATTAAAAAGGAAACACAAAAACAAAAGAGCAAATGCAAAACACAGACACCACAACCACCACAATACAGCAAAAAAGAAATTATACAACAGCAAAAATGACAAAACACAACAAAAGAGCAGAAAATGGAGCACAAAAGAAATGACAAGACAAGACAGAACAAAAAAAAAAGAAAATACTAAATCAAGAACAGAAACCACACACACACACACACACACACACACACCATAAAACCAAAATCATGGCAAAATCATAAACACTTTATTGATGAGACATCAGAGGAGACGTTCAGACTGGACCGAGACTGGAAAGTGACAATCACTAAAGTAAATAATCACTCTTTATAAACGTACTGAGCTGAAAAGCATGACACATCAAACCTTTGCTAAACACGTCCTGAAACACAACGGCTCGACTGACGCGGACGGGGCGGAGCTAAAACAAGCATTATGTTTTGGATAAGAAATGCACGTTAAATGTTGTTCTTTTTTTTTTTTATACAGCATGGTTGGCTGCGATCGTGTCTCCTTGTATGAAATAGACTTCACAGTCATGTCTATACATGAAACACCATTTACACTGTGTGTGTGTGTGTGTGTGAGTGCATGTGCAGGAAAGAGAGGTCTCGGTCAGTGTTACGCAAACACGGTGTCTGGGCACATGTGCGGAAAAGAAAAGGGTCACGGTCAGCGTTAGTGCTACATACAGCGTATAGTGATACTGTGTATAAGTGTGTGTGTGTGTGTGTGTAAGGGGAGGTGGGGGGGGGGGGTGTTTGCATTATCTGCCACTCTATCAGTTCAGCAGTTTATGAAACTTTCATCAGCAGTAACACTGCGGCTTCCACTCGGGCTCGCAGTCCAGATGTTCGTCGAAAACCTGCACAACTCTTTCAAACGCACAACTCTTTGTAAAAGTTGTCTCTCGTCGCTTTAATATCGGTGCACTGTGGCGTGCGCTGACCGACAGGCCCTCGGGGCATGAGATGACAGAGCCGCCGTGCCACGCGGGGGTAATGCACACACACACATACACACGTACGTTAAGAAAGTGACAGAACACACACACACACACACTTTCTCTTACACACACACACACACCATCCCTCTATCCCTCTCCCTGTCTCGTTAAACAGAATACGTAAGTGTGATCTGAAAAGCCAGTCAGCAGCATGGGCCAAAAGATCCGCACGTCAAAAAACGAATGAGACGTCCATTAATCGCTCTCTCTCTCTCTCTCTGTCTCTCTCTCTCTCTCTCTCTCTCTTTCTGTTCCTCTCTAGAGACACATTACCGTGACACATGTATTATTCAGCAGTGTAGTTTCAGAGGCGCAGCGGCTTCTGACGAAAAACACAACAGTAGCCAAGTTTGGGCTCTTATCACCGAACTACAACACCTGTCTGATACAGAGAGATAAAGAGAGTGAGAAAGAGAGATGGAGAGAGAGAGGGAGAGAGATAAGGGATTGCAAACACTCTTGATTCATATTTAATATCCTCTCGGTACACAGGAGGCGCTATACTCCAGAGGGCAGTTTTAGACACTCATGCTGAACATAACATTATTGTGTGACATGCTGAAAATGATTATTTATTATTTGAAGTGAATTTTTACTTTTTATTATTAGAACTAGTGTCAGAGAAGCTGGAGGAAATGAACGTAACACCTTCAGACCACAGCGTCAAGGACCTCAGAGCGCCGCAACGCAAACTGAACGCGAACACCTAGTATGTTTTTCATCATCTTTTAACAGCAAAATCTCAAGAAAACAAAAAAACACTGTTTTTGCATCAAGCAAAGAAACATTACTGGGGACCCTGTTGAAATGACTTAAGGTCATTATTAAAACCTGGAAGGATAACACTGAGATCTGTCGACGCCATCAAAGAAACGTCTACAGAAATCATGAAAGAGTTTGACCAGAGATCATAAAGCTGGAAAAAAAAGAAAAACAGAGAAGTAAAAGATAAGCCGCATCTCAGGGAGTTTTTATTTACAATTGTGGCCTCCAGCTTGTTCATTAACGCTAAACTTTTAAAAAAATTATATCCAGATTTTCTTATTCATGTAAAGCTGTTTAAAAATAGCAGTTCTTCTTTATAACAAAAGAAGAAACACTACAACTGAAGAGAAAACACAAAATGAAGAACGTGGGAAAACACAAGGAAAAAATACAACAAGAAAGTGCGGAAAATGAGAAAATAATAAAAACAGAAATCACAACAGGAAAAAAGATCAAAGATAAAAAGCAGCAAAACAAAACAGCGACAAAAGAGAAAAGACACAAGAAAAAACATGAAAACTGCTTTTTAAAAAAAAATTATAATAAATAAAAATACAGGCACAACAAAAAAGAAAACAAAATAAAAATAAACAAAAACAAAAGAGAAAAAAAATATCTAAATAAACCCCTCCCACAGTCAAGGCCAAAACAAAAACATCACAGCATAAGAGAAAACACAACAGAAAAACAATAAAGAACAAAACTAAATAGAAAAACATTAAAGAGAGAAAATAACATCCAAAAAGAGAAAACACAACAGCAAAAGAAGAGAAAGTACACCTTCACACACAACACAAAACAACTAAAGAAAAAAACTCAACAGAAACACACTCACACACACAAAGCCAAAACAAAGCAGCAAAAAGTTATAAAACAGAAGTGAGAACATCAATGCAAAAAAAAAAAAAAAAAAAAACTATTAAAACACACAAAAATATCTCACTGCACAAGAGAAACACAAAAGCAAAAACACATCATCAAATATATACATAAATATAAACAACTGCAAAAAAGCTAAACAAAGCTAAGGACAACACACAGGAACGTTAAGTCAAAACAGAAACATCGTTCATTGTCCAATCAGAAAGCAGCGTCTGATGTTCAGTAAGCACCGCCTCTGTCTGTTTGAAGTTATTGACGTTGTCTATTTTCTTAGTTTTTTGTGTTGTGTTTTTGACTGCTTAGTGTTTTGACCTTAAGGGCCACCGTATTCTAGCCTCTCACCAGTTATTTACTTTAGGGAACTATATCACTCTTTACACACACTCAGATCATTTGCATTTAGTGACACCCACACAAACTCCATATAAGGTAAAGATCCCTGAACGCAGAAAACACAAAACGAGAACGAAACGGTGAAAGTAAAAGTGTTCACGAGAATTTGTATGTGGAAAAGGGCAGATAGCGATGTGTTATCTGGTTGATCACGGTTGTATGGCGGATACCTTTTATTTGGCTATTTAAAAAAATCAGAGGGCGTGGCTAAGCCTTAGCCAACCAGGAAGCTCATGCTAATGATTATGGAATATCACATGATCATCATGCTGTGGACAAATTCACCATCATTCTGTTGTTGAAATGGAGATGGTGTGTGTGTGTGTGTGTGTGTGTGTGTGTGTGTGTGTGTGTGTGTGTGTGTGTGTGTGTAAATAAAAGTAAGAGCATCAGCAGCCATTACAAACCATCTTGTGTAGCCTCAAATCTCACCAGTTCTCAAAGGTTTAATTCCCAAAATGACATTGGTCTCTTTGCTGCTGATGTGTGTGTGTGTGTGTGTGTGTGTGTGTGTGTTGACGAGAGCAGGGGCTTTATTAGGGATGTTAGAATAACAGTTACCATTTTGGCACAGGCATACCTAACCCCATCTGTCCACAGTGTGTGTGTGTGTGTGTGTGTGTGTGTGTGCGTGTGTGTGCAGGCTTGTCAGAAGCTCTTTAGGCTGTAACGACTCTGTCCCAAAAGCCCTAATCAGTCATTAATGACTCCATCCCGTCTTAGACACACACACACACACACACACACACACACACACACACACACACACACACACACACGTATATCTGAGGCTCAAGTGTCATTATGTGAGCTGTTGTTGAAATTATTTCTGCTTTAAAATAACAAAAAAGATGATATATTATTCATGAACAATTTTACATCCAGTGTATCATTTCCATGTGTGTGTGTGTGTGTGTGTGTGTAATTATAGTAGAGTTGATTTTTTTAATGTTGTGCGTTTGTATCTGTATACTGTGTTACAATAAATCTGCACTTTTTGATGCCATCTGCTGACGTTGGGGGTAAACCCACACACACACACACACACACACACACACACACACATACACTGTACTGGGACACGCTCGCCAGCCTAGAGTCTCACATACGCACACACACATCCTCACACAAAATCTCTGAACGAGCATCATGGCCTCTATTATCACTAAGGGGTCACAACCCGATTCTCCAAAGAATACATACACACACACACACACACACACACACACACACACTTTCACCTGACCTATATAGAGCATTAATCCACTAGAATTCAAGGTTGCCTGTCAGATGGCATTGATTGGGTCTAAAGATGTCGGTGTGCGTGATCGATGAACGTTTTGATTTTTCCCTTATGGATCGATCTGTGCGGTTAGCCGCGAGCTAAACCAGTGTCGCTCTCTGTTCAGGACAAGAGGACAGGACATCTCCAGCGGGAATGTGCTCCTTTACAACTAATTCCCAGGATGGTCCCTATTACCGAGATGATAAAATAACGACTAGTTATTGTGATGTGTTTTTTGTGTTTTCTTTGCAGCAATAAAAAAAAAAAAACGAAACTAAATGTATATATAATTGACATTAGTGTTTGCTTCTTTCTAACCTTGCCTGTCTCCTCACACACACGCACTCACACTAACCCCCATCCTCCACCCTGCACAACCCCCACACCCCCGTCCCTCGCTTAAGTTGGTGCCAGCTCGGTGGGCACGGATGCCATGTGTGCCCACTTTGGAACGCCTCCTGCACCTGCGAACCGCTGCTTGCCCAGAAACTCGCACACTCTTTTTTTCACACACACACACTTACACTCACCCTCAACCATCAACCCGTGTGTCTCCGCCAGACGCCAATCGCCTAGCGACAATCGCTAATTCAGTAATTCAGTCATCAAAAGCTGATAAAAGAGCCAGAATGTTCTGTCGCCTATCCTGACTCCAGATCAGTTCGATCTGCAGCGCCAATATGTTTTATTCTTTTAGACTGACCACAGATCAGCCCGAATGTCAACATCAGTGTTATTATTCCATTACACTGACTGCAGATCAGCTTGGAACTCCTAGCCGAGTTGTTATTCTTTCACACTGACTTCAGATCAGTTAAAAAATACAAATGGCAGCTTTCTGTCTTCCCAGACTGATTCCAGATCAGCTGAAATCTCAAATTCAAGCCTTCCACTGTTTTCAGATCAGCTAGAAACGAATGCCATTCTCTCCTCCTTCACTGACTCCAGATCAGCAATCTTATATCCTCTCGTTCACCCAGCTCGTCTTCTCTGTCTTCAGATCAGCTCGAACATCACAGCCGGGTATTTCTCCACCATCCGAGCACTTTTACGTAAGCTCAGCTTTCTCTTTACATTACCTCCAAGCAGAGCCAGGCCTTTCTCTGCTTTTATAAATAGCTGTATAAATATTTTACCTCATAACTGCTGTTTTCATCACAAATAACACAAATTGACCTTTAAACAAATAGACTTGGAGAATATAAACAAGTGTTAGGCTAATAGGTAGCGCATGATGTATTGCGTAGGACACAAGTGTCCTGGGGAAACATATTGGAGCTGGGTGTGTGTGAGCATGAGAGTCCACTCCCATGCCAGGATGCATGTGTGTATATGCGTGTGTGTGTGTCTTGGCATCGTAAACGAGTACTGTATAAGCAGCCGCAGTTAAGAAACCCATTGTTTTCAGTCCCTAGTTTGCAGTTAATCACTTCCTCCACTCCAATAGCACATAATCGTAGATTAAGATTAAGATTAAGACGAGGTGGCGTATGGAAACTCATACAAACTGGACACGCCACATGAGCCTGTGCTGGTGCTGTGAGACGGGAGTGATGGTGAAAACCTTCTCATCATATTAAGAATGTGGACAGAGTGGTCATACAAGCTGGTGTCCGGTAGTGATAAAAAAACAACAATCTCATGTTTTGAGAAAAAAGTGGTCCATTACAGCGTATGAAAAAAATGTCCACAAGTCACATGATCGCAAAGATGTCGCAAGATCCAAATTTGCTAAAAATCACAAGAAGAAGAAAATTGCACTCCGTTAACGAAAAATTGCACTCGTTGCAAAATTGCAATTGTTAATGCTTTCTGTTTATTTTGTAAACAGAAAACATTATAATGTCTTTTATGGTGCATTGTAAGGTGCATTAAGTTTTTACAAAATTTTATATGATGCTAAAACTATAAGATTTTATAAAATTTGTTAAAAATTATTTACATTTTTCTTACCACATTTACATGCCCAAATCAATTATGGTTCAATTATCCCTGACTAGCATTTAGCCACCTCTGATTAGCATTGCCACCTTTACTAGTGTTCATCCCCCTCGGAGTACAGTTTATTGACTGCTGACAATCGTTCTCCGCCTCTGGTTAGTGTTTAATCGCTCTAACTAGCATTTACCCACCTTTGACTAGCGGTTAATTACACTGACTCGTGTTTACCCACTTTAACTATAGTAGCATTTAATTACTTTGACCAGCATTTACTCACCTCTAACTAGCATTTACTCACCTTGGACTAGTGTTTAATCACTCTGTCTAGTGTTTACCAACCTATGATTAGTATTTACTCTGACAAGCATTTACTTAACTTTGATTAGCATTTATCGACCTCTGACTAGCATTTACCCACATCTTACTAGCATTTACTTAGCTTTGATTGGCATTTACCTACCTCTGACTTTCATTTACTCACCTCTGACTAGTATTTGATCAATTTGTCTAGTGTTTACCCCAAACTGATTTAATCACTCTGACTAGCATTAACACACCTCTGGTTAGCATTTACTCTGACTATTATTTACCCACATTTGACTAGTGTTTAATCACGTCAGACTAGTGTTTAATCACGTCAGACTAGTGTTTAATCACGTCGGACTAGTGTTTAATCACGTCAGACTAGTGTTTAATCACGTCGGACTAGTGTTTAATCACGTCGGACTAGTGTTTAATCACGTCAGACTAGTGTTTAATCACGTCGGACTAGTGTTTAATCACGTCGGACTAGTGTTTAATCACGTCAGACTAGTGTTTAAAGCCATTCATTTAATCATCTCTGACTAGCGTTCTTCCTAAAACTGCTTTTCAACAACTTGGGTTATTCATACTGTCTTGCCAGATCAAACTGTAGTGTATTCTATATTGTGCTGCTTAATTAGCATTTTAGATACCTCGACAGTCCACTGTGACCAATCACAGCCAGTTGATGAGTTAAAGTGTGATAACATGGATATACAACAGTTTTTAAAGTGTGGTGAAATGCATGATTTTTTGTGCGGCGCGGTGGTGTAGTGGTTAGCACTGTCACCTTGCACTTCCAGGGTCTGGGTTCGATTCCCCGGCCAGGCTCGATTCCCGTCTCTGTGTGCATGGAGTTTGCATGTTCTCCCCGTGCTTGGTGGGTTTCCTCCGGGTACTCCGGTTTCCTCCCACAGTCCAAAGATATGCAGGTTAGGCTAATTGGCGTTCCCAAATTGCCCGTAGTGTGTTAGTGTGTGTATGTGTGTGTGCCCTGCGATGGATTGGCACCCTGTCTAGGATGTACCCCGCCTAGGGCCCGAAGTCTCCTGGGATAGGCTCCAGGTCCCCCGCGACCCTGAACACAGGATTAAGCGGTATAGGAAATGAATGAATGATGGTTTGTTCAGTTTTTGAAAATTGTGGCTGATGTAAAAAAAATTTAATAAATAAATACAACTCTGGCCGGTATGGCCAATACTTGTGTAAACCACATTTTGTATACGTGCTACATGTAATTCCTTTATTTTTCTGTTACGTTCCATCCATTAACTCATATCATAATGTAGAGTGAAGAAACCTCGAACGAAATGTGAAACAGACCTAGCAGGGTGTCATATTTTACCAGGCTGTGATGCTAATTGCCCATTTTTCTCCGTCTTTCAACTTGATTCTTTTGTTTTGTGCCACCTAAACGCGTCTCAGCCAACACGTCCGAATGAATCAGCTCACATTCTGGACGCATATTTCAGTCAGTAATAGCTCTTAATGAGAGGAAATAGCGAGCCCAGGCTCCAGGCCACGGAGGCGCTTGCCAGGATATGTCTATTTATGCGAATGACAGTGTGAAAATACTTTATGAAAATATTCAGTTGTGACAGTTCCTTCGGTCATAACCTCTGTGATCATAGTGTTTTATTTAATACCCTTTAGCAGGTCTACAGTGAGCTAATGGATGAGGTAGAGGACAGGTTAAATAACCCAAGCTTTCCTTTCGCTCATCTCCTTAATGGAGCTGAAATGCCAGCACGCAACACTGATCTCTATTGTTTTTTTTTTTAATTTTTAAGTAACGCTAGCTAAGCCACGTCTTAATATAATTTTAGTCATATTAAAGAGCAATGGCTCTCCCTGTCTCTCTGTATTCCTCAGTGTGTTGCTGTTAATCTCGATAAAGCTGCGGTGTCTCAATCTCCACACTCAGACCAGCAGTTTCAATAAAATCACTCTAATCCAGCAACGCAAGAGAAATGAAATGGCATGGATTAAAAATAAGCGACAAACCCTTCTCCGGATCTCTCACTCTCTCATGTATGTATACTCTCACACACACACACTCTTACATCTTACTTTAGATTTATTTTCCCACTTTGTATATCATTTTGTTAGGATTGGGAAATGACTCGGTAAGTGAGCACATGTTGCTAAATTAAAAAAGAAAAATGCGTGTAGTTTTTACCTGACACTAGTTAGCATTAAATGTTAACAACTTTTCTGAAGACACCTTCAGGGTCCGGGTTCGATTCCCGCCTCAGGGGCTGTGTGCATTTTTTCCCCTGTGCTTGGTGGGTTTGCTCCGGGTACTCCGGTGAAATGGGAATAAATACAGTACTAGGGTCACCATTAGCCTCCACAGTCCCTATTTGGACTATAGCGGTTCCTAGATAGATGGATGGATGGATGAATAGTACTCACACTGTTTATAACACTCATCTACTGTATTTTATTCATCTTTACAACTTTAGACTTCATTAGCACACAATCACATTTGTAAAATCAAAAGCAAACAAAATGGCAACTTTTTAAAAAAGAATTCCTTTCTCCCTTTTGAAGCTCCACTTCCTTCTTTATAATAGGGAATCACTTGTGTATGGATGAGCTGGTCTTAGTACCTGCTGGTCTCCTCACTGTTGTTACCCATACATATAAAGTCTGGTGTCTCTGAGATACTTTGCTGTTCACAACAGTTGTAATGAGCGCTCAGTCGAGCTGTCAGACTCTGGACCAGTCTGGTCACTGACCTTTGATCTCTAACATGGTATTGTATCCTGTAGACCCTCTACTTCACATAAACGTGGACAGGAGAGTGGGGTAGTAGATGGTTTTTGGGTCGTTGGGCCAACCTTGTGTCTGGTGCTCAGTGTGGACAGTGGCAGAGCCTCTCACCCTTCATCCACATTGTTCTGTGCGTGATTTCGCAGCCGTGTGATTGGCTGATCAGATGGCTGATTCCTTTTTTTTTTTTTTTTAAATACATATTTTTAATAAATAATCTCCTCTCTCTCTCTCTCTGGTCTCTTTTCACTAGAATACTCACTGTAACGGCTTTTTTTTTTGGTGTGTGTGTGTCTGATCTAGACATGGACATAAAAACAAAACATCAATGTTACTTTAAAATAAATATACGTGTGCATTTGAGGCCAATATCAAATAAATACCTGACCCTATTAATGAACTAACTAATGAATTAATAGTTTTTTTTTTTCGCATTAAAGCATGTGAAATGTTTATGGTCTCCTAACCAGAGTCACTGTTTCTTTATAAAATAAAACTCCAGTTTACTTAAGTTTAGTAGTAATGTCTCTGTATAAAGAGTCTTCACTCCTCTGTTTCTTGTCTTGTGTTTTGTGGTGTGGTGTAAAGTTTTTTATAAAAAAATTAATAAATATCTCATATTAAATTAGAAAACATTTAACATAATAATTAAAATGTTTTAGATGTCCAAATTCTACACTTTTTAATTGGCGAATTGAAGAAACATCAATAAAAAATGTAAAGATTTTAAATCATGCTCTAATCTATCTCACTTTTAAAATACATCAAATCACAATTCAAAACATTTCGAATCAGGATTGAAGAAATCTCAAACACAAAATGAAAAATCTCAACTCAAAGCTCCAAATCAACACATTCACAAATCGGAATTCAAAATATTACAAAAAATTTTTTGAATTCATGTTTGATTTTGTTTTGCTGTTTATACTCTCACGTCAGAAACCTTGTGTCACATGACCAGTTGGAATCCATTAGTGTCACTTTTAAGTCGTTGTAATTCAATCAAATAAAGTAAAAAAAAATAAATTCCTTGATTCCGTGATTTTTCGTCCCTTATCATCGTTTCTGAAGAAACCGAACCCACTTTCACTGACACGCACACACTCTAACACCCACACACTCGTGCTGAAGCTGCTGTCCCCGTTTGCAGTGTTTGTCACACACTTCTCTCGCTCTATTTTGACAGGTCGGATCCTGTTTTTTCAACTCGTCCATTTTCCCCCTGCCTCGTTTGTTCAGCTCTTTGCCTTCATCATGCCTTTATGATCTGTCTTTCGGGCTGTCTCTATGTATATGTATGCGTGTGTGTGTGTGTGTGTGTGTGTGTAGGGGGCTTGAACTGAAAAAGGTTAACACACCAGCATTGATATGCACAGTGAGCTTAGCTTTAATCTTTAATCAGAGCTCAAGACCCCTGATGTCCTCGCCCTCTGTGTGTGTGTGTGTGTGTGTGTGAGTGTGTGTGTGTGTGTGTGTGTGTGTGTGTGTGTGTGAGTGTGTGTGTGTGTGTGTGTGTGAGCCGAGGGTCTCCTGATATGCTCTGCCCATTATCCAGTCTTTATGGGGAGCGCCGCTCCTGGTCGCCGAAGACCGAGTGAGAGTTAACAAGCGGAGAGTGACACTCGTTTAGAGAATCCATTAATCTCTTAATCCCTCTCTTTAGCATCTCAGACATGAAACGATCCTCTCGCGCCCGCTCACTTCCTCCCTCTCGCCCTTTCTTCCTTTCCCACTTACCCCCCTCATCTCTAGTTCCTTTTTCTTTCATGTGTTCGCTCTCACTGTGAAGGGATAATCTCCCTCTCACTCCCTTTCTTCCTCTCTTCATCTTACATTAGATGTCAGCAAACGGTGAGAATATGAGCGGTGTGTATCATCTACTTGACTCTCCAGGACCTCTGTGCCACATCGTCCCTTAGGGCCTTCACGTTAACTCTTATATCTATATACTGTATATAAGAGAAGCTCCAACTCGACGGAGCTATGAAAGGACGAAAATAAAGCGAATGTTCATTAATCGTTTACACAACCTCCAAACGAGAACATTTACTCACTTTTGATTATTTTTCCAAAGTTGCATCTCCTACCATCGTATTCCTCAGTGCACACACACACACACACACACACACACACACACACACACACACACACACACACACACACACACACACACACACACCTGTGATTTCACTCTGTTCTGTTGACTTCCTCGGTCACGATTTTAATCAGCAACTATCACTGCCTGGGCAAACAGAGAAAACGGACTCAACGCAACATCAAAGAGGACGCGAGAAAACACACTGTCTCTGCCAAAGGAAGCTGCACTGGAGACACACACACACGCACACACACACGATGACCTCACCGTGCTGAATACACAAGATCGAATCTGCTTTTTCGGAAGCTTCTGGAAGGCCGTGGAATAAAAGAAGGCCTTAGTCAGGCCTTACTCACTCATTCAAATAACATGCTTTCATACACACACACACACACACACACACATATTCTCCCTTTCTCTTACCGAACAGAAAGTGCTGCTATTTGTCCCAGTGTCCTCTTCGCGGGTCAGTGGCTGAAAAAACGCTCCTGTCACTTTCCCTGTGGGAGCGGCCAAGGTGACAAACATACACACACACACTCACTCACACACACAAAGACTCTTCCGAGGTGGAGATTCCACCGGCTGAGTTATGGAACTCCCGGAGGGTCTCAGGCACAGCCATTAAACAAAACTGTTGTTGGGCAAAAGAGGGGTTTCTAAAACAGTAACCTGGACGAGCCCTGTAGGGACGAGCCAGTAGAAAACACACGCTTGTTTTCTCACCTCTCGCAAAGAATTAATGCCGTTTTTGTCACTTGTTTTTGTTCGGCTATACAGCTGATAGCGACGAGTGTGTGTTCTTCTGCACCGTTGTCTCGCCTCACCTTTAAAGGTAGCATTTTTCTAATCAATAAACAGATTTTATTTTGTCAAATGTCGGTAACAGGATTTAAGATGCCCTTCGTCTCATGAAGACGCACGGAAATATTTTAAATCTGACTTTTGTCTGAAATAGCATACCAAATTACAAACTACAAAACATCTCAAATCAGAAATTACAAAATATCAAAATTCAAAACGTCTCAATTGAGCATATTCACAAAATACCAAATTACAATTTAAAATATCTTAAAAGTTCTAATTCACAACGTCTTAAATTAGAATCCATAATTGTTTTTTAAAAAAATCAGAATTCACAATACACCAATTAAAAAATAAATAAAAATAAATGAACAAGATAGCAAATAATAATTGAAAACTTCTTGAATCATGCGTTTCCGAGATGATGTAATGGAAATGCGTTCTCCCTGTCATCCCGAGATCACAAGCTTCTACAGCCATCAGTAGGCAGGAGTCTAGAGAGTTGAGGTTGGCCATGCTCTCTCAGAGGGAAGGAACTGCATTCGTGCAATTTCTCATCAATCATACTGACTCTAGCCAATCACATCTGTGAAGTCACACAAGTGGAAAGGGTGGATAGCGCTTTCCTCCTAGAGTGCTGGCGTCACGTGTTTCAAAGAAAGCATGTTATAGTCTTTTCTCTCCTTTTTTGGTAGAGGGGACAATTATTTTGAGAAATCGTCTACCCGCCCCCAGCCCCCCTCCCCCCCCCCCCAAACCATACCAAATCTTTTCTATAGATTATTTTCACTTTCATTCTCATCACACTAATGTTCGAAGAACAATTTTTCTCAATTACATTCAAACAGCTATAAATAGTTTTGCAAGAAACCCAGAAGACAACACACGAACCAATCATTAAATAAATAATCTTCTATTACAGCTAGTGTTATAGCTAGTGAGTGGATTTTAGAAGCTGTGGTTTTTTTGTAGGGCTTGAAACCTGCCCATTTGCAGCTAATTATTATTTGCAATGCATTAGCTAATCACAATAATAATTAATCGCTTATTCATTTAAATTAGATTAGAGTTCATACAGCCACTTGGCCAACAAGTGGTGGGTCTATGCTTTTTAACAAAGAAATTACCATTTCTACTTGCAGTAATGGTTTAAATCCCGGTCAAAGTGCTGATCTTTACAAACACAACAGGGTGCCTCGTTTAAACTGGTTAGACTGGAGGTCAAAGGTCAGTCTAATTCATCACAAGGGGCGGATGAGAGTGAACGTGGGTGAAAGAGATGAAAGGCAAGACGCGTGCCAGAAGCTGCTTTTTAATAGGTGTTTATTTAATATGTTGATGTAATGTAGAAGTTTAACCTACAGATGGTGTTTGATTTTTCTGGTTTCGACTTTATGACGATGAAAATGCAATATGCGTCATGTAGGAATTGCCTTTTGAATTCTGATCTTTTCCCTGGCTAGTGATATGAAGTTAGATATTTTGGATATTTTATTACAAATTCGCCACTGAGCTACATGATTTGCATTCCACCCTATGCTAATGTACTGTAATCATTCCAAGCTGATTTCAGGTAGGCTATGACAGTGGTGCTCATCCTTAATCCTAGAGGACCACTACCCTACATACCCTACATAGTGTTTTCCCTGCTCTATCACACCCACTTCAGTTATGAAAAGGCTGTTACTTAGTTGATTAGTTAAATCAGGTGTGATGGGAGCTGAGAAAGCACTAAAATATTCAGGGCAGTGGTCCTCCAGGACGAGGGTTGAGAACCACTGGGCTAGGCTATAGCTGTTAGGTCAACCTTGGGTATTACAGTGGTACCTTGGCATACAAATTTAATCCTTCCAGAGGTGAGTTCCTAAGGTGAAATTTCGTTTTGTGAAACACACTTTCCCTTAGAAAATAATGAAAATGCAGATAATCCATTCCAGCCACCCAAGAATATTACCAATATTAATCATTTCTGACACTATAATTGTATTTTTGCATATTAAAAACAATTAAAACATTTGTAAAAGACATGTAAATGAAGTACAATATGAAATAAATAGACATTAAACTTCACTTAAACTTAATTTATGATTCCTCTTGGCACCGGTTGGTTTAAAAGCGAAACTGAAAGTGGCTCCCTTTTCTTCTTGCTACTGTCTTGGATAACATTCTTGGGACGCATGATGTGTATGTCTTCATTAAATCTTGCACAAAATACAAAATGACACACAAAAAAACACATAAACTTGTGTTGCTCTGCTGATGCAGACAAGTTTTAACAGCTCCTGGACGTACGGGCAACTTAGCCGCCGTTTCGATTCATATGTATGCCGAGGCAAATTTCCAGTTCTTTAGAGGAAAATTCTGAATGTGGGGTGTTTGTATGATGAGGTACCACCTTAATTTTTACTCAAGTTGTCTGCAAAAGTGAACTGAAAATTCGAACCAAATTTTATGAACATTTTGTTGATTCGTCTGATTGAACTCAAACATAGTATGTTCTAAATAGTATTTTTTACTAAAACACAGCATGTTCTAAATCTTTCTACTTGTGTAGAGTGCCGTTATGTTTGTCCCGACCAAAACGAGATGACAAAACATTCATTAAAAATCCAGGTGATTTTTTGACCTTATTAAGCGATTTAATTGATCAGTTATTGTGTTTTAAGCAGATTTAAACAGTTTTTAAGAATTTTGTTTGAATAAATTGTTAAAACGAATTTGACAACCATGACACTGAAATCCTGAGTATAATTTTGGGGAAATGTTAGCTAGTTTACTGCACGTTACATTTGCATAAAGACGATTTAGATTTGCATGTCATGAATAGACATGAAGGCCGGTATGTTTGTTTATATATAGGGAAGTGTTTCTGGTGCGTGTTTACTCACTCACTCATCGGCTATACTGCTTTATCCTGTATACAGTGTCGTGGTGGGCCTGGAGCCTATCCCAGGAGACTTGCAAGACAGGGTACACCCTGGGGGATGCCAATCCATCACAGGGACACACACACATACTGTACACACAGTACGGGCAATTTAGGAACGCCAATTAGCCTAATCTGCATGTCTTTGGACTGTGGGAGGAAACCGGAGTACCCGAAGGAAATCCAACAAACACAGGATAAACATGCAAACTCAATGCACACAGACACTGTGGGAATCGAACCTAGACCCTGGTGGTGCAAGGCGACAGTGCTAACTGCTAAGCCACTGTGCTGCCATGTTTAATTTAGGTATAATAATATAAAAGCCAATAAATTGTTTAAAATACATTTGTAGAGGGGCCTCCGTGTGGCGCAGTTGTAAAGCGCTGATCCCTATCATCCGGAGATCGCTGGTTCGAACCCCGGGTGATGCTGTTGCCTCTCACAGCCGGAGGCATAGAGACAGCTGATTGGCCGAGCTCTCTCAGGGGGGAGGGATGAGAGGTACTTCGTGCTCCCACATTAACGACGGCTCTACAAGCCAGTCAGGCGCTCACGTAAGTGGAGGGAGCGGATAACGCTGTCCGAGTGTGTTACGCCGCCCTCAACGGTGCGTGAGCAAGCAGTTAGAAAAAAATGGTCGGTGACGTCACGTGGCTCAGAGGAAACACATGGGACGGTCTGCGGCCCTCCCTACTGAGTGGCGGTATGAACTTAATGTGGGAGCCCCCTAGTGACTGGGAGGAATTGGACACGGGGGGGACATTTGTAGAGCAAGGGAACCCTGGGACAAAAGCTACAACCATTACTCTGGAAAAACACAAAATCCTGAAAACGTAAATAATTTTAAAATTTCTCATTATTTAGGGTAAGCTGCCAATACAAAATGTTTTTTTTTTTTTCATGGTTGTAGTCGTGTGCACTTAATTAGTTTGGGTTACTCACGAACACCCCTGAGTTATGACCACCTGTTCTGTTTTGTTTTCGCGAGTGTGTTCTTTTCCTGACGCCCTTTATGGGCGTAACAAGCGTAGTGGGAACATAAAATAATTTCTCCATCTCGTGTTCCAGAAATGTGATGTTTCCTCTATGGGGATTGAGAGGCAGTGTAATCACACACACATACACACACACACACACATACACACACACACCTGCCCGCATTGTTCAATCAAGTCTGGCACACGACAGGAAGAGAATGTTTGCATCCTCCACTTAAGTGCCCCTTTCCTCCCATGATGACATCACAGGGAACAGGAAGTCGTTGGATTGGAAACCCCCGCCCCTCCCTCCTCTGCCCTCCCGCTCGCTGGTGTTTAGGGTTCGAGCGAGACAGACACATGCGCTCTGACCCCACACACACACACAGATGCGCTCCTACGAAAGGCGCTACGAGGCGGAAAGAGAAGGAAGGAGATGGATGGATGGATGGAGGGATGGAACGGAGGGACAGAAGGGGCCGAGGGGAAGCTCGGAGCGCTCCTGGTGGGCCGCGGGGGGCAGGATGTTATGGTTTGTTCAGCGTTTAATGTGGGCGTTTCCGACAAGGTGCAGAGTGCCCTCCTCACCACAGAACGGGAGATTTATGACAGTGATGGCTGACGGCTCACTTCTCCTGTGTGTGTGTGTGTGTGTGTTGGGGTACTTTTTTACCCGTGCATCTGTATATACAGTAGATGTGTGTATATATCTGTGTTCTTGGCAGAATCCACTTCCACTTGCTCTGTAGTAGCGGTCCCTTCATTCCTGGCCTTGAGGATGAGGATGTCAGCTCAGTCAAACTTCAGAGCTGGAAAGTTTAAAAACAGCACATGCAGTCTGGACATGACCTCTGACCCCACTTTAAAGTCTACACTTAGCACAATAGCACAGTCGGCTCATGGTCTGGCAACCTGCTCTGGCGGTTAAGCCAACAGGTAGAGGCGTGCAGCTCTGACCCTGTGTTTTTATCTTGACCGCAGCCCCCATGCTGGGCCTCCCATAAAAGTCTCGTCTGGCCCCTTAATGCGTTTTTCCACCGGGCTCCACGCACTGATTTTGGCCGGGGCCTTGATTGATTTTTATAGCCATGAGACTTTGTTATTGGAAGATATCTTAGCGGCTCCTCGTGATCTCGCTCCTGCAGCAACGGCTAAATGAAACAGATGCAACACGCCCGTCCGCCCCCCGGGGGGGCAATTGGAAACCGCGCCGACCGGAATCAGCGTCAGAACAAACGCACCGGCGCTTATCTCTGTTATTCCATCGTCTAACATCTTTTTAAGCTCGTGGACAGAGGGGGGGGTGATGTGAGGCGGGTCAGAGAGGTGCTGCGTCTGCATCGTCCAGATGTAGCGAAAAGCACCTATATTTGGATGTTTTGGAGATGAGGTCGGTCAGAGAGGAACGCTCAGCCTTTCGAAGCGGACTGTTCCACGGAGACGCAGGCGGGAAGGGGTCACAGGAGCGGCTCACTAACCAGCCTCACTCAGCACCCATGGACAAACACCTCGGTGACATCCTGCATGACAAAAATAAAATGTCTCCTTGTAATAAACTATAGAATAAATCTAAAATCTCTCTATATAAAATCTAATAAAAAAATAATTATATATATATATATATATAGTCACTCTCTCTCTCTCTCTCTCTCTATATATATATATATATATATATATATATATATATACTGTATATTGTTATTTTATTTTAATAAAATAAGAAATCAAGAAAAAAAAGTTTTATTTGAAGATCCCATTTTAATTTTGTATTTCCGTTATTTCAATTCGCACTAGTTCTTATCACAAATTATGACTAAATTGATAGAACAAGTGTAATTATATCTGCAAGTGACTTGCTTACACTCTAAAGCTCTAAATTCACCCTTTTCCCACACAAACAAGCAAACAACCAATTAAACAAATAAATATGTGATTTAGCTTACTTTTATTTTGTTCATTTCACAAAGTGATCAGATTTTGTTTATTTTATGTCTGTAAATGACCTGTTTAACCATGAAACTCTTTTGCAAGTAAACAAACAAAGTAAATAAATTAATCACAGTTTGAAACAAACACACAATTTTTCGAGTCTCTGCATCTTTTGCAAAATAAATAACAGCTTTTTATAAAAATGAATACATGTTTTTTTTTTCTCTCTCATTTCTTTTTACGATTTAATTTGTATTTGTTTTACAACAAATATTACCATTAAATCTTTTAACCATAAACGACTGGAACACCAACTTTATCTTTTTTGTTATAAAACAACCATAGAAACAAATAATACAAACAAGGACATTTTATTTTTCGTTACTTTTTATTTGTAAAATTGTAAAATTGGATTTAAATTTTAAATCCAGACACATTCCTCTCCTACCTTAACTAATATTCCCAGTAAGTACAGTATCAGGGTGGTGTAGTGGTTAACACCGTGGCCTTGCACTTCCAGGGTGAAGAGTTCGAGTCCTGTCCCGGGGTCTGTGTGCTTGGACTCTGCATGTTCTCCCCATCCTTGGAGGAGTTTTCTCTGGGTACTTTGGTTTTCTCCCACCGTTCAAAGATATTCGGCTAGTTAGCATTTTGTGTGTGTGCTGTAGAGCGGACTGGATAGTCCACTGTGGCGAAAGACCAACAACAACAACAACTTGTGCCCAGGTGTATCAGGGTACACCCTGCCTAGTGCCCCTAGTCACCTGGGAGAGGCTCCAGGCCTCCTGCGACTGTGGACAGGATAAGCGGTGTAGAGAACGAGTGTGTGAGAGAGTGCTAATACAATTAAACTTCGGGACTTTCCTTTCTAGACTGCGAAACTATTTATAAACTTATTCAAAAGGGATTTTTTTTAAAAGAGTTATTCAAGAAGTCACATATTTATGGCCTTCACGTGATCTTTAGTGACCTTTCAATAATGTCCCACCCAGCGAGAGAGGGAGGAGGGAGAGAGAGAGAGAGAGAGAGAGAGAATGGAAAATTGAAAGTAAGGGAGAGAGGAGGGAAAGAAGGGAAGGGCAACAAGAGAGAGAGAGAGAGAGAGAGAGAGAGAGAGAGAGAGAGAGAGAGAGAGAGCTGTTTGGCAACATTACTCCCTATTTTAAGCCTCTGTGATAAGGCCACAGTGAGGAGAAGGCACTTGGCTCTTGGTTTTGTCCTGTTGATCAGTTTACTTTGAGGCCTTCTAGCGCCAGCATGCTCATCTCCAAACTGCCTCAGGTCATGTGTGTGTGTTGAAAATTGAAAATTGAAAATGATTTATGATGTTGCGTAGTTGAGTTAAACTTTTCCCCTGAAACACACTACATTTGTTTAAATTGAAACATTTGGAGACATTTGGTTTGTTGGTGATGCCATCATTCATGTCAGATGTTCCAGTCGTAGTTTTTTGAGAAGCTCCTGAAGATGGGTCATGGATGGATCTTCCAGCAGGACAGTGACCCAAAACATACCGCCAAGGAGAACAAAGAAATGTCTTAAGAAGAAGCACATTAAGGTCATGGTTTGGCCGATCCAGTCTCCAGACCTTAATCCTATAGAAAATGTATGGAGGGAGCTGAAACTTTGCGTTCTCAAGCGACAGGCAAGAAACCAAAAGGATTTAGAGAAGATGTGTAAAGAACAGAATCCCTCATGAGATGTGTGCAAACCTGGTACCCGACTACAAGCAACATCTTAGCCAACAAGTGTTTCTCCAACAACTACTAATATACTTTCATTTTTATTTTCATAAGTACAGTATGATACCACAGCACACCACAGACACTGAACACATCTTGGATATTGATGATTGCATGCACCAAAGACCACAACTGTGTAAATGCGATTCTCCCTCAAATCATCCCTTTCATTTCTCCAATCCGTGTTTGATCTTGTGTACAGAAACGCTGGAGCTTCACCTCCTGAGATTAAAGAACAAACGTGAGAACCGAGTAAACGCTCAGAAGCACAAGTCTGATGAAAGCGGCACACACAGTGTCTGATAAAGATCAGAGATCAGGAGACCATCTGCTTGTGTGTGTGTGTGTGCGCGACCTTTTATCCAGTGCATGTGAGCTGGAGAGATAAACAGCATCGAGTTGGGCATCGAGATCGTTGGACATTATAACCACTCCTTCCTCTACGATTCACACACACACACACACACACACACACACACACACACACACACATACAAACACACATGCTGTAACTTCAAAATTAATGAGTGATTCGAATGGGCCATGAAATGAGCCTCGTTCAGCCAACCCTTGAAGAACATCTCTCTTTCTCTGTCTCACACACACACACACACACACACACACACACACACACACACACACACACACACACACACACACACACACTGCTTCTCATTTATCTGATTTAGAGGCCCATAGGGATGGCTGGAGGCTGTGTTTGGAGCTAAACTGGCAGTGCCACATGGTGCCAGCTCCTAAGGTCCTCCCTCTGGTCCACCATGTCTCTCTCTCAGTTCTGACTTTTGACCCACACGAGAGGAGAAACTGTCCCCTTAAACAAACACACGTACACACACACACACACACACACACACACACAAGCTCTAAGTATACAACCCTTGTTGCCTCCCCTCTTTTTACCTGAGGTTGCTGTGTGTTAAAATTAATTAGTCCACATTTGTCTTCTAGAGCAGATGGACATTTGGACATTTGTGACATTTTCTTCATCCCACTGTCATATACGCAATATACAGAGTGAAAGCTAAATCTAGTGTGTGCTGTGTGTGTGTGGTAAATAGCATGCATTTAAAATAAGAACACTGGTGTTATCTATCTATCTATCTATCTATCTATCTATCTATCTATCTATCTATCTATCTATCTGTCTGTCTTTCTGACTGTCTGTCTGTCTGTCTGTCTATCTGAAGTTGAACTTTACTGACATGTGCACATGATGATATTGTGTTGTGTGCACATCCACAAATGTCTAAAAACAGAGAGGCACCCACACACACACACACACACACACACACACACACACACACACACACACACACACAACGCACAAACATGTTATACTGTACATATAAAATTGTCATATACCAACCTAGTGTATTTCCGTATCCATATCCATGTATCTTTATATCCTAAGTACTGTATATAATAACAATGTATATAATCTAATCGTCTAATCTCATTTCTAATCCTATACAACAATATCTGTATCGTTACCTACATGCATACACGTTTACGTAACAATGCTTCTAATATAAGTTCCTTATTTCTTAATCTATAAACCTACTCATTTACAGTATATGCATATCTATGTACAGTACTAATGCTTACAATATATACCTAAAGGGATAACAATACATGTACTATTACTCATATACTGCATACTCAGGTCTGTGTAACTACGCATCTATCTGTTTTTTATAGATTAGTTCTTCTAGATAGTATATATATATATATATATATATATATATATATATATATATATATATATATATATATATATATCAGTATTTACAACTGCATTATATATTATCCTAACTTTATCTACTCTACACATATAACAAAGTCCGAGATCTATATCTAATTCCTATAATTGTACATGATTATGTTTACACACATAAATACCTATATGTCTTCACTTTCACTCTTTTATCTAAATATCAGTATGTGTGAATATCAACATATAAATGTCCCCACTATACCTTAATATGTATCTTTATTTATGCATGTCTACCTATATGTAATGTAAATCCCTTAAAATTCCCATGCAATTCATATTCTGTCTATAAAGACTAACGATGCTTTGCTTTCTATTCTTTAATCCCTTATCTATATCTGTAGCTATACCTTAATAATAATAATAATAATAATAATAATAATAATAATAATAATAATAATAATAATAATCATAATAAATGTCGCCACATAAACAGGGATTAGCATGTAGGCCTGTCAGCTCCCGCACACCGAATTCACACAGGGTGCAGGACACGCGCCGCGCGTTTGGAGCAAGGAACACACACACACACACACACACGTCAAAACAGCACAGTAGTTAGCACATGTGACGCGCTATATGATAGTATGCGGTTTGGGGTTTGGAAAGCAGCCGTCCTCGTTATCTCCCTGGACTTCTCTCTCTCTCTCTCACACACACACACACACACACACACACTCTTTTTTCCCGTTGCCGGAAACCTCTCTCTCTCTCTCTCTCTCTCTCTCTGCTCTTTGCTTTTAATGTCCCTCATGTAATCCGTGTTTTCCAGCTTTTCCAGTCGGTGCGCAGCAGAGCAGCCTGGGAGGGACGTGGAGGCAAATAAAGAACAGGACGAGACAAGAGCGAGAGAGAGAGAGAGAGAGAGAGAGAGAGAGAGAGAGAGAGAGAGAGAAGCAGGACACCTGTTTTGGAAAAAAAAAATACAAATAAAATACAAAAAAACTTCATCATGGGGACCCTCCAAAAGTTTGCTGACTTCGCGCACTTGCGACATGGAAAAGAGAGACGCGCCTTTCCTCTTTGGCAGGGGTGGATCTCGAAACAGCAGGGGGAAAACAGCAGTTTATGAGTGGAGAGATAAATAGGGGCATTTATTTATTTATTTATTTAATTTATTTGCTATGTGAATCAATTCACTGCCAACTGAAGCTGTTTGGGAGACACACACACAGGAGACGCACTGCGCAGAGAAGCGCAACAATTTACGCACAAGCATTTTCCCTATTTATTATTATTATTACTATTATTATTATTATTATTATTATTATTATTATTATTATGTAAAGATCCGTTTTAATACAACGCTATAATGTTCTTTAAGTATTCTTGTTTCTTGTTGAAAATAAAATTCTATTAAACCGGTGTACTAAGCACCTCTGCTCCGATTTTGGGATAAATTCTGATTTTCATTTAATTTTTATTTTCCAACGAGTCTCTTAAATGGAATGAAGTGCTGATTATTAATTCAACAGACGGCTCCTCTAGATTATGACAAATTTAATTTATAAGGAAATTAATTTATAAGGGAATCTGCAGCAGGCCGGTTAATCAATGCGTATTAAAGTGTCTATTTATATCAGATATATAGAATGGATTGTTTTGTTTTTCTAATCTTATTTCGTTGTTTTAAGAGCACCTTGTAAAACTGTATAATTTGTAAAAATATAATATAATATAATATAATATAATATAATATAATATAATATAATATAATATAATATAATATAATATAATATAATATAATATAATTGTCCATGGTTTGTTCCTGTGGAATTTCCAAAGATCCGTTGTGAATCTCGCCCTCAAATTAAACGCAAAAGTAAATGACCCCACTATCCGATCATTAACACATCTTTAACAGCAAAGAAACAACAAACAAACAACTAAACAAGCAAACAAAATCAACAGAATTGACACCGCAAATTACGCACTGGTTCCTTAATGATTGTAAAGTCGGGTAAACCTTTCTGGACACTTTCAAATGCTTTGGTCAGAGAGAGAGGGAGAGAGAGAGAGAGAGAGAGAGAGAGGGAGAGAGAGAGGTGAAAGATTAGGAGGTGGAAATATGAGACGCCGCTATAACCACCGTGCGTAAAGTCCTTTTAATCAGCACCGCGTTCACTTTCAAAGCTGTTAAGTAAAAACATCAAACGGACACATTGTATATAAAATAACACATCAAGCAACATGTAAAACAAGCTGCAGTGCTTGATCAAGAACAAGAAGTTTTGTATTTTCTCAGCCTGTATAAGGAAGGACTCATCCTGCTTCGGGGGTGATAGAGCTACGGATGAATAAAAGTTCTCCAAAACACGCCAGAGATTATTTGCACATTATTTGCACACGTCCAAAAAAGAAAGAAAAAAAGCCCTAAAGATGTTGTCACTCTAAAAACAAAAGTTTTCCATGAAGAAATTTGTATTTTTTTGTTTGTTTGTTTTTTTAGGGATTGCTTCAGCTTAGAGATTAAAAACGTTGAAAAATCCTCACAATGTTTAAACAATGTTGATGCACACTCGGGCACCTTCATGAGGATGATGGAGAATGTGCTTGTGGGCTTTAAAAAAACATGACAGTTCAGTCCATGTATGCACCTTACATATTAATTATTAATTAAATGGTCAGTATATCATAATTTTTTTTTATTTTCGCACATGCATTGTTTTTTCTTTTCGTTCCCGGGAGTGTGAGAACCCTGATTTCATATGATAAATAATGATGCAAACAATGTTCTTAATGATGATAAGAAATATGGATGATTAGGCATGACAAGCTGCAATAATTCAGCAAATATTGGACACTTTTATTAGAACAACACCAAACAAACAAACAAAAAAAAAACAATCCTTACAAGTCCTGTCCCCTTTTTTTTCCCTCGATGATTTGTCAGGTAAGGGGTGTTTTCTTTCCTTCCCTTTTTTTCGCTCTCCTCTCCAAGTCCTCAGAGCGCACCGAGTTCCTCGCGAGCCACCGTCCGCGGTTCTTATTGGTAGGCGCGCGGTTACATCACAATGGCCGATGGTGACGCGGAGTTCTTTCCTGTTTCCTTCGGCCGCGTCTTTAAGTGGGTGCCTGCAGTCGGAGGAGCGCGTGTAGAGAGCGCTTCTTCTTCTTCTTACTCTTGCTTTTCTTTCGCTCCTTCTTCTTTTTCATCCTCGCCACCGCCGCGCAGCCTGTGCGCGCTCCCGGACACCCGGCGCCTCGCACTGCCCCAGCGCAGTCTATTCCATAAAGGAACAGAAATCTCGCTTTTTTCCCCCCTTGTATGTGTGTGTGTGTGCCGCGTTCACTCTTTTTTCCCCACTCATCTCTCTCTCTCTCTACCTCTCATGCTCTTTCTTTCTCTCTCTCTCTCACACACACACATACACACTTGCTCTCTCTCTCTCTCTCTCTCTCTCTCTCTCTCTCACACACACACACACATACACGCGCACACACTCATTTCCCACGCGCGTCGCCCGCTCGCTCCCGTTACTCGGGGAGAATATTTTGTGCGCGGGGGTTTGATCGTAGTGTAAATAAAAACAAATAACAAAAGAGAAGAAGAAAAGGACATTTCCATTTCCCTTTTGAAAGAGGTAAGTGACACTTGAAGAGTTTTACAGCTTTTGATGTATTTTTTTGTGTTGGTTTTATAATACAGAGGTCTTGTACATCGAGACTCGAGATCTTCACTTTATTATTATTTTTTTATAAGGAAAAGAAAAGAAAACCAAACTTATAACCGTGCAAGGCGTTCTCCGAAATCAGAATTCAGGAAGTTTCCAGGGATGGAAACAATCCTCCTCCGTGTGATTATTATTTAATATTTTTATTATTACGATTATTTAAGAGCAGTCGTGTATTTTCCATGCTTATTCTCATGCATTGATCATAGAGTTTACGGCTGTTGGAAATGGTGTCCGGTCTCCACGTCTCCCCTCTTCGTGTCTCGTCCTCACACGCCTCTGGTCCGCAGTTGTGGAGCTGTGCGCGTTTTTACGCGTGGAGTTCTCACGGTGCTCCGGTGCGTCCGTGTCCCCTGGGATCTCTCCCGTTCTCTGCACCGATTCAAACTTCCTTCAGCTCATCTCCCTGTGGGCTTTGTGTCTGGGTTAGCCGGGTTTGGTACGGGGTTAGTCACTTTAGCAATCAATCAATCACACCTTTAATCCTCATATGCATGCTCGTTTTATCATTTTTACGCGCAGGACCAACAGACTGAATTAAAACCCAGAACAGAATTCAGTGCAGTAAAAAGTACTTCTAAAGATAGTTGACTAGTCTCTGCGCTTTTTATGTGTGTGTGTGTGTGTGTGTGTGTGTGTGTGTGTGTCAGTCATTCAACTCTTCTGCTCACTGCAAACTATCCAAAATCAACGACTTTTCTTTTCTTTATTATTATTATTATTATTATTATTATTATTATTATTGTTATTATTGCCCTCACTTTCTTTTAAGTCATGTTTGTCAGTTTCAATAAACGTGACCGAGAGGAAGTTGGAAGTTCTCATCCCCTAGTCTTAGTTCCTCGTTCGTAATTCCGTGAAATTCTGCGTCTCGTGCGCATGCGCGGACGGGGAGACAGGTGCGCCGTGACGAAAGACAGGTGCTGGAAGTGCATTGTTTATACGCTCCGTCTTGTTTTCTAGTGCGTAAACGGACGACCTTCGCCTTCATCCACTCATATATCTATCCATCTATCATCTCTTATATCACAAGTTTTTCTTTTTTTCCCTCGTATGAATAAAGTGCTGAAAGATAACCGGAATGGGTCTTATTTTCTAAATATTGACCATTTATCATCTTTAAATCCAGAAAAAAACTATATATATATTCTTTTTTTGTCATTCGCAAAAATGAAAGAATTAAAGTTCCTGAGAATAGGCACTGCTTTTTTTTTTTTATCCCTCCACCGTGTCAGAACTCTAAAGTCCCAACCAAATTATTTTCTTGGAGGAAAAAAAAATTAATGTTTTAAGGTAAAAAGAAAATGGAAAAAAGAATAATTATGTGATTATGTAATGTAAGTCGAGAGAAAATTAGTTGAACCAAACAGTGCTCACATCGAAGACATTATTTTCTTGGATGGCGTTACATGAGATGAAAATTTAACCCTGTATAATATAAGTCATTTATTAAGATTTGTTTTACATATTTTTTAAAATGTATTTTTAAATAAATAAATGTTATAAATTTTATTATGAATACATTATTGTTTCCTATAAGCAGCAACTCCTTACGCTCGTACTCCGCACACTTACACTATACTATACATTTGTTCTTGTTGTTTCCGCACAAGCAAACAGTCCTTGCTTTTGTTGTTTGCCTGTTTAATGCACGGGGTCAAACTTCCTTCAGCTCAGTCTAATTAAAATAAATTAAATTTAGTGCATGATTGACAAAAGATCATCTTTTTAGGTCATTCTTTTTAACAATAAAAATCAAAAACTCATTCAGCTCCCTTTTATCTTTAAGGAACATTCTCACATTCATCCTGTAATAAATGAACTTTTCAACAATTCAAAGTTTTGTTTAATCCATAAAAAACTTTTACAAGTGAGGCATTTAAAGATTTCATAAGAGTGCAGTGCAGGAATTGATTAAAAATAAATTGATCAATCAATAGTCTGTTTAGAACAAATATATAAACATATAAATTCATGAAAATTCCAATTCCATGGATTTCCTTCTATGACATGAAGCATGTTTTTTTTATTCTTTATATGACTTCATTACTCTAATCCCAGATAAATGAGGACCGTAGAAAGGCGATTAACATAATTTTATGCAGATTTTTTTTGTTGTTGTTGTTGTTGCTCTTGTTTTCATACGGAGCGACAATTGTTGCTTTGTTTTGTTACTAGGGCAGGATACACAATGTAGGACTTTGCTCGTGTATGCAAAACTGAGGTGTTAACCCCCTCTCCTCTCCATCCACACCCACCACCGTACACCCATTTTCTCTCTGCTTATACTTCCTGTTCCAGCGTTCTGACCAAATTTAATCAAATTCCATGTTTGCAAATGCGTATGTTAAGGATAATTTACGACAAACCAGCTCTGTCTTACGCAGACGTGTTTAAGAGATACATACAACATTTACGTTTTTAAATTTCTACAAATGCAGAATTTGTAAAATATAAAAATATTATATTCAGCAAACTAATTTGTAATATCCTTAGCAGAAAATATTTTTTTTTGATTAAATCTGGCATTATATTTTTATTGTGCACAGTAATTTTTTTTTGTATATTCATACAGTCTACTTTCTAATTTATAGTGTGTTTAAGCAATGAAACAATAATTGCTCAATTAAAAAACAATAAAAGTAATAATTTTTACAAAAAAAAATGCTGATCAACGTTTTATCAATGTTTAATGTTTTATGACGCCCCCACCCCCCCACCCGCCTGTCCTTCCTTTCAGCAGGTCACTGAAATTTACCAAAAGACTGTGAGCCCTGGCCTTTGAGAGATGGCTCAATAGAGGCACCAGGGATGCCGGACCATGACAGTGAGTCCCTCCTAAACCGACAGACCAAAAGAAGACGAGTGGACATCGGCGTGAAGAGAACCATTGGCACGAATTCCACGCTGACATCAGCAGCTCCTACTGACTTCATTGCCAGCCGCACATCAAAAACCGCAATCATTTTTGGGGCCATGAACGCCCATCATAGTGGAGAGCAGGATCTTCTGGAGTGTCAAGGGGTGCAACTTGGACACGGGGACTCGAATGAGACTAAGTCCAATGTACTCCGGAAGCTTCTCAAGAGGGCCAACTCGTACGAGGATGCAATGATGCCTTTTCCTGGCGCTACCATCATCTCACAGCTGTTAAAGAGCAACATGGCAAAAAATGGAGCTGGGGGAGGAGTAGAGCCAGGGTTCCCTAGTAGTGCTCTCTCCAGCACAGGATCCGAGGTGCCCCAAGAGGACGCATGCAGTAACTCATCCCAGGAAAGCCCTCAGGAGTGTCTCTCACCGTTCAGCCGCCCAACTTTGGGTCACTTTGAGGTTGAAAGACTTAATGATGAACACCTCCGAGCTAAGCGAGCTCGTGTGGAAAACATAATTCGTGGAATGAGCCACTCACCCAATGTAATGATGCCAGCAAACTCCAGCTCAAGGGAACGAGAGCGGAACAGTGAAGGAGAACCTGAAGGTCCCCAGCAGCCACCCAGCCCACGAGAGGGCTATCGTGAGAATAAGCGCAAGCAGAAGCTTCCACAACAGCAGCACAGTTTTCACCAGCTGGTGTCAGTGCGGAAGGAACAAAAAGTGGAGGAGCGCCGGCAGCTCAAGCTGCAGCTTGAGGACATGCAGAAACAGCTGCGCCAGCTGCAGGAGAAGTTCTTTCAGATTTACGACAGCACTGATTCTGAAGGGAATGACCCAGATCATGATGGAGGGAACCTCTCTGAAGACAGTGCACGCTCTGATGCCGGCCTCATGAACGGAGATGTCGACGAATGCCCCCTGCACGATTCTGCTGCTGACCGTTCAGATAACGAGATGTCAGACTTGGATCCAGGACATTTTCTGGACAGAGCAAGGGCACTGCTAAGAGAACAGGCCCTTCTTGATGGAGAGAAGCCCAAAAGGGAAGGCTCGCTAAAGGGCAAAGGTCCAACCTCTATGCATGCAGAAGGCAAACAACTGGCAGAGACCCTGAAGCAGGAACTGAACTCTGCCATGTCTCAGGTGGTAGACACCGTAGTAAAGGTCTTTGCGAAACCTCCGCGGCCTCTCCCACAAGTGTTTCCGCCTCTTCCTGTGCCTCAGGATCGTTTTGCCGTTAACGGGGACAACCCCAACTTCCACACAACCAATCAGCGCCTGCAGTGCTTCGGGGATGTCATAATCCCCAGCCCACATGAGTCATTTGGTGGCGTTCCGCTCCCCAGTGCCAATGATCAGACAGAAGCGCTGCCTTTGGTGGTGCGGAAATCTGCAGTTGAGCATCACCACCAGTCCTCAGCAGTGGGTGCTCATGGGGGGCACCACCATCCCTCCCTCCATCCTTCTTCCCTGTCAGCCAACATGGGCTTCAGCCCACCATCTTTCCGCCACCCATTCCCCCTCCCTCTAATGGGGTACCCTTTTCAAGGCCCACTTGGTGCCCCATCGATAGGTTACCCGGGCAAAGACAGAGGCTCACCTGATTCAATGGATCTCTCACGGGATACCACCAGCTTACGGACCAAGATGGCATCCAACCACCATATGGGGCACACCCGGGCCTGCTCGCCAACCCACCCAGGGAGCACGGCTGAGAGTCTGTCTCTGTCGCTGATTAAGTCAGAGTGTGGAGACCTTCAGGACATGTCTGATATGTCGCCATACACAGGGAGTGCAATATCCTTTTCCTAGCATGAAATATATTCTTTTGTTTAATGTTGATAATGACATACAGTATTGCATGAGTTGAACGAGCCTTTTTGCTGGTAGATGGGGCATTTAAAGTGCTACTCACTTTACTATTCTCTGTCTGAATTCTGTTTACTCAGTTCAGACATCCAATATAGATTACCTGATTGACCTCCTTTAGGTTTTTTAAGTTCCACTAGCTTCTTATTTCCAAATCAAATGACTTTTTCTATCAACTCCTATGCCTTATGTCATACATTTAAACAAGTTTAGTTCGCTCACATTTCCATAGTTTAGATGGCACCATGATAAGATAATACAGGCCAGGGTTTCAGGTAAGAACAGGTTCGAACACAGGCAGTACACCTTCTAGCACACTTAATAAGCCTGATGCTTAAACAGGATCACCTCTTAAACCCAAATTTATTTTAAGAGATTTATATTATTTTCAGCTCCTCAGGGTATGAATTGGCGTCGACTATGACAGATGTTTTTGTTGTCAAACTTTGAAGTTCATTTAAGGACTCAAAGTCTAACCCGCTGTCCGTTTTTTATGACTGACAGGTTCCACCTCGCAACCCTCATCATATCCTATTATATATAAAAAAGACAGAGGAACAATTATCCCTCCTTTTCATTTTACCCCCTTTGGATTCATAAAGATCGGTCAACAACCTGAGGGCCCTCAGCTGTTGCTTGGCAGCCAAACAATCTCGCTCTTTTTTTTTTCTTCTGTCTTTTTTTTTCCCCGTTCCTTTCTTTTCTTTGAAGCAGGCATTAACAGGTGTTTGCGGCTGTATGTTTGTCTTTCATTACGCTGCCTCGTCTTGTCTGCCGAGCCAAGGGCCCTATGCTCTCCACAGCCGCCCCATCAAGAAAGCGGGAGTGAGGGGAATAAAGCAAAAGAGGGATGGAAAGCAATTACAGTAAGGCAACGAACAGCAGTTACTGTGTGTTTTATGCAGCAATTTTAAAAAATCACTCAAAATGGTTAGGCTGTTAAGAGAAAATGTAAAAATAAATAAATAAATAAATAAATTTGAGCCACAGGCAATTTTATATTTCTGCTGATAATTGCTAGTAACGTGTGCTTATGCTAGTTACAAAAGAAAAAATTGTTAGCAAGTTCGCTTATTTACAAAAAAGAAAAGGAGATAGCACTACAATGTTACAATCATCAATCTAATTGAAGCGTGTAGCCTTCTTGTTCTTGAGTTTGGAGCATTAAAATCTCTGGGTCTGATAATTAGGTAGGATGTGAAACCTCCTTTCCAGACAGTACATCAGCCCTGGATGGAGATATGATAGCGCTAGACACGCTGGCCTGAATATATGAGCTTGAGGAAAGTGCTAGAAATGGAAATGTTATTTGGGTTTGAAATGTGCTTAAGGCATCTCAGATTCAAGATTAAGTAAAGGTATGAGGACAAGAGAGAGAGAGAGGGGGGGGGGGGTGGTTGGATTTGGGATTGTTTGGTTAGCCTGGGAATGGGGTTATCGCTGTGTTGGGAACGGGGTTAAACTGTGAACGCTTGGACGGAAATGGGGTTAGCATGGACTTAGAGATGGGGGGGGGGGGGGGTGGTTGGGATTATGGTTCTGGTTATGAATGGGAGACTATATGTTATGTGATATTATACTCGACAACAGCGTTCGATTTTGCGGCCAGTATTGTGCAACCTCGAGCAGTGGCAGGTGAAAGTTTCCCCCAGCGTGACCGCTAGGCTACTGGCGGCCAGTCTGTTTGACAGACACACAAAAGGGCCAGAGCTGGTTTCAGAAGAGGCAGGGCTGGGGAGGAGGGTGCGGAGGACTCTTTGTCTGGCGAAATCGCATAATCAGCCATTTTGTTGTGTGGCGGAGGTTAGGGCAGGAGAACGTCCTCTGCAGGAATGTCACACTCAGTGCCCGCTTCGCACTTACAATGCGTTCTTAGCTTAAATAGATTATTGATGAATGCAGAACGCATGGTGGAAAAAGTGCAGATCGGACCGAAACATCCAGACAACTGGCCAAGCAGTTTTTTTTTCTCCTTTTTTCAGCTTTTTTCCACGCAAAGAGAAAACACTGATAATCCACGCATTCATGTCATATCTCGCCCCATCGCATCTCGTCACGTTTATATGTAACAAAAAAAAAAAAAAAAAAAAACGGACATTATACGGTGCCTCTGTGTTTTTAAATGTAATAATGACCCATAGCACATATATTATACTTAAGTGGGCAGCTGGTACCACATTTCCTTTTTTTGTTTATTTGAGGTGTTCTTGAGAATTATATCATATCTTTATAAAACTTTATGAGATCAACCTTCCCCCACTGCTAAGTAATTAGGGAAAGTAATTCTTTTTTTTTGTCTCAATGTAAAAAAAAAAAAAAAAAAAAAAACGCTAAATGTGTTTAACGTCATTGTTGCGTGTTACGCTGCGAACGTGTAACTTTTTATTTGTGCTCCCAGTGATAAACTTGTCATCAGCTTTCATGTTGAAATGTAGTTTTTTGTGGATTGGCATGATCCATTCATTCACGGCGCTGAATGAAGTAATGCTGCAAAAGAAAAGAGCAGCTTGTCCCTCTTTCATTCTCTCTGGCCTTTGTGCTCATAAAGCAAGACCAGATGGTGAGAGAAAAAGGGAGAGAGAGAGAGAGAGACGGAGAGAGTGAGAGAGATGGAGAGAGAGATGGAGAGAGAGAGAGGGTGGGTAAGACAAAGATGCGCTTTTCCAACTAATCCCCCCCCCCACACACACACACAGCCCCACCACCCATTTCTCTCTTTTTCTTTTTTCTTTTTTTTCTCTCCCTCAATTATGTGAAGTACTCCACTCGTGGTTGGTCTGAATCCGCATTATCTTTGAATGTGTGCACACTTTATAAGACTTGTTTATGTTTTCGTGATTAGCCGTATTTACATGACAAACGTGTCATTTTACAGTCATATTGCAGCTTCAAAGCGACGTCTTTAGACGCTCTTTCGCTAGCCCTTGAACGTCACGGCCAAATTGGTGCCTACAGAAATGAAATGGGGTGGCAAATTCGCTGTCATGATGCCATACCAGGAGGCTGCACTCCAGAGAGGGAGAGAGAGAGAGAGAGAGAGACAGACAGACAGAGAAACTGAGAGTAAATTCAAAAACAAAAATGATGCTTAACTTCAAGACAATTCTGATATGTACTTTCATATGTAATTTCATAATGTGACCCGAAACCCGACGCCGAAATGAGAAACAGTAAGAGTCGTTCTGGGTTTTTGTCAGCCCCTGAGGCCTTCTCCAAAGTGCTTACCGCTGTATTTGTAGGTGACATGCAAAACGATCTCTCACTCTTTTACATCTGAAGGAGGAGGTTGGCTGAGGCTTAGGGCTTAGGGAAAGACGTTGCTCGCTTTGCCTGCCTAATGGCTTTCTCATGTAAAACTGGCTTTTCTGCGGTGGTATATTGGCCGTGACGGCGCAGCGCCTTGAGTAATGATGATGACAATGGCAAGCAAATCCTGCCTGCTCTCTGCTCGGGGCTCGGCTGCTTTTCCTTAACCCACTCATTTGCACATTCAGGAAGGGCTTTCCCCCAACCACCTGAAGAAGGCCAAGCTCATGTTCTTCTACACCAGGTACCCCAGCTCCAACATGCTCAAGATGTTCTTCTCTGACGTTAAGGTGAGTACATCGCTTTAGACCTTTAATGGTGATTATTATTATTATTATTATGATTATTGTTATAGTCATTATGATTTGGAAGGAGATGTGTGTGCGTGTATGTGGGGGGGGGGGAGTTGGTGACATGGTATCGGCTTACCTCACTTGTCCAGGTGAGTTCACTTACAAACGTTGGGCAGCCCACTGGTGGCGTTAGGGAAATGTTAAATGCCACAGATGTTGCTATTGGTCAAGGCCAGTGGAGATTAATTCGGAAAAGAAAAAGGATACCGGCACGAGCCGGGACAGCTGCGAGCCAGGTAGAAGGGTGGGCGGTTGAGTATTTGGACAGTAAGATGGATAGGAACGGAGGCACCTAGATTAATATTCACTAAAAACGTTGAGAGGTTTGTAATCAGTTCATGATTGCAACGTCGTGTCCCAAGTACCTACCCATATCAAATCCACACGATGGATTTAGAGCTGTAGAGCTTCAGAACATACCTACAGTATGCTGATTCAACTGATTAAACCTTTGCAGGAAACAGTCTATGCGTTATGTGTGCACTAAACCCTGTAGCACATTCAGGCCATCTTATTCAAATCATCCGGCAAACTTCCTCTTTTTTTTTTTTAACAGTTTGCTTATGGGTAACTACTACACAGGCAACAAACAACACCAAAACCCAAACTAATCCCATGGCTGAAGCCTGTAGTTACATCAGTAATGCCGCAATTTGCCCTGAAAAACACCAAAGCTAAGAAAATGAGCACTTTTAATGAAAAGATTCAATCTTGTCTTTTCCCCTCCCACACAATGGTTTTTGATAACACATGGAATATTAACTTTTAAATTTCACAAAATACTGTACTAATATCCGTACTAATGGCCTAAGGACTTCCTAATGATAACAATTAATGATTTACTTTGGTTATACATTTTGTTTGTCGTACATTGAAAGTCCAAATCGTGAAAAACATACAATTTTCTTCTCATGAGCTTCATGGAAAACTGTGTGTGTTCAGGAAACAGGGCTAAATGTGGTAACTTCTTGACGTAAGCATAAGACAATCATATAATTGATGCTGTCTATTATTGTTATAAATTTTGAAAGATGTTAAAGATGGAAATCCGTTGGCGTGAACGAGGCGTAATTTGTATTTAAAATGTCACACCGCTAAAATGAGCTTTATCTTTCCTTATCAATCGCTCCTTTTTTTTTTTTTTACCTTGCCTTTCCGCCTCAACAAACGCTTCGAATTCATGCCTTCAGTGTCCCCTCTGCTTTATAACAACTCACATCTCCAGGGGAAAGATGATCGTCACATACAGTATATATACAAATGACCTAAATCTCTCTTAAACTCACGTGGCATCCATGAATAATCTCATTCCCTCGCCGGCGAATTTTAACCGCGGTAAAATCCTCAGCGCGCACCTACGTATACGACACAAACAATTTCTTCAAATTAAATAATCAAATTATGACATAAGGCAGGATAATGGCCCTCTGAGTGCATCCAAACCCCACAGACCGTTTTTTTTTTCCTCCCCATAATCCTCGCTAGCATTAAGGTTGCGCTTAATTGAACTAGATTAACATAACACCGAAACAAGGTCAAATTGTTGGCAGCATTCTCTCTGCATGGCTTTGTTCGTAACTGCGTCCCGGAACAATAGATGGCATGGATTTTATCTTTTTTCCCCTCCATTCCCCCCCACACACACACACTCTTCCATTCTCATGGGGATTCGTTACTGTCCTTATAATAGTTATTCATTAGTCATTCATTATATTTCCATATCTCATGAATATCAATGCAGGACATGTTGCATGTTAAAGACTACCCACTATCATAATAGGCTCTCATTATCTGGAGTATAAGAACGGTGGGAACGGGACGGCCGCGTAGCTTTCGTTTTGTTTGTCCCAAATCCGTCGGTGCGATGAGGTCAGGAATAAGACCACCCTCGACTGAACGGACACTTGTGGAGAGCCCGCTAATTGGAGTGGTTAGAGACCTGTTGACTTTTGACCCGTGTGGATAGACATAGTCGGAATGAGTCACACGTCAGGACGCGTCGTGTTTGCGTTGGATTACGTTGTACGCTAACGAGACACACTAGCTAATATTAAGGTTCATTTTCATGAATTAGTGAAAAATTCATATTGAGGGTGGGAATTAATTCTTAGATGATTCACAAAGAATGATATTTAGATATTTATTATGACGGGTATTCAAGTCAAACCGGGACTTTTGACTGCGCAGAATAACATTACACAGGTATGAGAGTAAAAATGCACTAATGCACTTATGCCGATGTTTCCCTCGTGCTCAGAATATTTGTCAGTATGCCATCTGAAACACTGGTCTCCCAGGAACTCCTTTAATGGCCCAAAATGTCTAAATGGCTCAGGACTGTAGAAGAGGGGATGGGGGCAATAACTCCCAGCTGAGCACCTGTAACATGCAAGTGAATGATTGTGTGTACAGTTCCCACAGACAGATGCATCTCTTCCACAAGTTGGCGACAAGTTATCCATTGATTTTTCAAGGATCAGGCATTCCACTCGCTGGATGTTTACGAGAACGACTGCAGTGGGCGCTGAGCCACCTCGGCCGGGATCATCATTTACAGACGTACGGCTTTCGTTAAAACTTTTGCACCGTTGAAATATTTTATGGCAGCTAAAGAGTCCCATTGCAATACTGTGCTTGTGCTTTCACACGTTCATTGGCGAGTCCCAGTTTGACTTGAACACCCTTTGTATTTTTTTATTTATTTTTTATTAATTACACTTTCTTTCCATAATTTGTACATTAATGCGATTTCAAAATACAGTACACTGAATTAATACAACTTGTCAGCAATCGGATTTCCTTGTTAGAAATAAAAAGAATATTAATATGATATGAAGCAAAACTAAAAAGTAAAAATTAAGCAATAATATAAAATACATTTTATTGGACAAAATATGGTTAAAAGCAAGCGCAAAGAAAAAAAATACATTATTTTACAAAAAACATTATTTTTATAAAATAAAAAAATAAAAAAAAACATTTACAGATAAGATGAGTCAAGTAAAAATTAAACTTAATTAAAAAATTACTTGACCAGCTAGGCAGCTGTCTGTCTATTTCCAGCTGGTTAGCTTTTCAAATTAAGTCATAAAGTGTGCTATGAGTACGTTAGAATCTAGCTCAGATAATTAGCATAATAATAATAATTTTAAACCCTGACCCGTCTCTCTCTCTGTACGATGCACACAACCATTTAATCATCATGTTGAATCGCAGGGTGCCAAAAGTTCTCACCTCTAACAAATGATGCACTAAATGCTACACAGTGGTCCTGTGACAATTCACAAATGCAGGCTTCTTTTGTTTTTCTGCTGATGCTACAGTGGAGAGGGATGTTTTTCTTTTCCCTCTTTAGTTCACCAGCAGGACGTGTGTGTGTGTGTGTGTGAGCAAGTGTGTATGTGTGTGTAAAATGTGGTTTAATGCTGGCGCATGATATTATAGACATAGAGGTAAAAAGAAAAGTACACAGATGACTTCAGAGAGCTGGACCGTACAGTAATAACAATTACCCCTGACACACACACACACACACACACACATACACACACTTGTTCTCCGTCTTCCTCTCTCACACTCTTTCGCTCTCCGGTGGTGTGACAGGAAAGGTCTTTGTTGTGAGTGATGAGGTCATTGCCAGTGATTTAGAGCTCATCATAAAGAGACACACACACACACACACACACATATGCACACATGCACACACCCGTCTGTCAAACCACATGCTCAGGTTGAAAGGGCTAGGCCAGATCGGACAGACGTCCTCGTAGTGGTCACTCACTTGTCTGATTTTTGTTCTTTTCTACTCCTTTTGTTTGCCATCTATTTTCAGTTATATAATAGAATAGAATAGAATAGAATAGATATGAAAACATGTTAAAACCATAATAAAGCATTGTTTATACATAGATGACACAATAATTAATGAGTGAGACAGATTTCAGTTAACCCAGCTAATCTGTCTGCTAATGCTGCTAGCATCTAACTTTCTCATTTCAGAATATCTATGATCAGTTTATCAGTTTATCTCTCTCTCTCTCTCTCTCTCTCTCTCTCTCTCTCTCTCTTAGTGTGTGTGTGTGTGTGTGTGTTTTAGTGCCAGACTTTTTCTTTTGTGTTCTAGACTGTGCGCGTGGCTCCCCCTTTTTTTTTTTTGTCTCTCTGTCTCTCCTCTCCGTCCATCGTCCATCCCTCGGTCACTAGCGTCCCGTGTCCTCGTTCTCTCTCCATTTCTGTTCCTTTCGTCTCTTTTCTCTGGACAATAGTACTGTCTAATCTCCATGTAAAAGCTGCTTCCCCTCCCTAGAGGGCTGCTTGCCCATCGTTTTGTCATCTTTTCTTTTTCTTCTGAAAGACAGGAGATGAAGGAGAAAATGGGGGAGGATGAAGAGGGTCCTTTTTTTTTGGGGGGGGGGGGGGAGGGTAATTAAAGAGGTACGAGGGGCCCATTTAGCTCTTATCAGCTGTTGTTTGTGAGAAGAGTTTTCTTTCTGTCTCTTTCTATCTATCTCTATCTCTCCCCCCCCCCCCCCCTTACCCCTTCCTCGTCCTGTGTGGGTTCATTGCCCTGATGAACTGTAACCCAGTGCTCTCTTAAACGGTTTAAGGTTGTATTGAATTTGGCAGAGATCATGCCCGCGGGGGGAATGGTAGATGAAGGCAGGCCGTTGATTGGTGAATGGGTTTAAGCTGATGTTTGAACTCCCCGTGGGTCCGATATGCTCTTTTTTATGTTGACTTTATCAGTTTTCTGCTCAATTATCCATCCGAGGCTCTTGCAGCTGAGGGCTGCCCATAACTCACCGCCCCCCAACCCCCTTAGACCTCCCCCCCCACCCGCCACACACACACACACCCTCCATGCCCCGTCCAGATTGCCTCCCGACTCGTGGAGAGAGAGAGAGAGAGAGAGAGAGAGATTTTCTTTTATTCATGTAAATGATGTTAATGATATTTCCCAGCGTCGACACACGATCTGTGATTATGAAGATTTGATTAACAATTAACCCTACCCTATTTTACCCAGAGGAATACTTGCTAACAAGGATGGAATTTCTACAGTGTTGTGGTACAATACGTCTAAAGAATATTATCACAAGTGTCAAAAAAAACGTTGTTATAAATCATTATCGCTAAACCGAGAAAAGGCTATAGATAAATAAATACATTAGTGTAGTATAGTATAGTATCTTATGGTATGGTGACGTTTAGTTAAGCATGGCATGAAATAGCATAACGTAGTATAGTATGGTAAGGTGTGGTATTGAATGATTTGGTGTGGCATAACCTTGTATCACATGGTATCAGTGTAGTATGCACATTCATGGATGGTGTCAGACTGTTCAGAGCAGACTCAAATAGTCACTCGTGGCAACTGTGATGAACAGAAAAGCCTCTAAGAATACACAGAACCTTAAATAAATGAACCGTAAACATAATTTTAAGAAAATTTCAAGTGAGTCAGAACCTGATAGCTGTAATTAATTATGACGTTGGCCATCACTCTAAGTTTACCATATAATTCAGTTGAAAATTTCAGTCGCTTCTAACATTAATAGATTTTTTTATTTATTTTTTAATCCTGCTATAGCCACATGCAGACGCTGGCAGTAAAAAAAACGAATTAATCCGAGAGCCTTAGCTGCTAATCGTCCTCATATCCTTCACTACATCGTTAAATCGCACTGAAATGGTATTTAATTTCAGGTTATATGTAGCACAGATGTCCGTGTCTAATGGACTCTCTTCGCTCTGTCCCTGTCTCCCAGTTTAACCGGTGTATCACGTCTCAGCTGATCAAGTGGTTCAGTAATTTTCGGGAGTTCTACTACATCCAGATGGAGAAGTTCGCCAGGCAGGCCATAAACGACGGCGTGACGGGGGCTGAAGAGATCGCCGTCAGCCGAGACTCTGAGCTCTTCAGAGCTCTCAACATGCACTACAACAAGGCCAATGACTTTGAGGTACATACACACACACACACACACACACACACATGATGAAAAGATGAAAAGATGTGCACAAATGTGCTGGGTGTGTGCCTAGCTGGAATCATTTGGACACTGTAAGAATGAATGCCTGCGATTTTACTGTGCCATAGTGATTAGAGAGAGAGAGAGAGAGGAAAAAGAGAGAGTGAGCGAAAGAGAGAGGAAGCGAAAGACAGAGAGAGTGTCCTGTGTGTCCGGAAGGTTAGTGCAGTCCCCTGGAAGGACCAGGTCTGCTGGCAAAGCACTTCGTCAGAAAACACCTCACACTGGAGTAGAGCAAGGTTATGAGTCCTGCTGCTTCAGAGAGAGAGAGAGAGAGAGAGAGAGAGAGATGCCAGGACGAAAAAGAGAGAGACATGGGGGAGAGGGAGGGAGGGAGGGTCTGATGGCAGGGAGAAACAGAGAACGAGAATCAGAGAGAGAGAGAGAAACTGGCGAGAAAAATGGCCAGTTGAAAGGAAGTGAAGTGAGAGTGAGAAAGAGAGAGAGAGAGAGTGAGAGCTACAGGGAAAATGTATAGGTGAGGAAAAGGAAGGTGAGGAATGAACCTGTGAAAACCCCTTGAATAGAGAATAAATGAAATACACTTATCAACTTTTTTTTTCTCTCTAGATTTGATTACAAAGTTTTATTCAGACGATCTGTTAATAATTTATCATTAGAATCAATATTATAATTCATAATTAATCACATTTAGCCTCGGTGAAGCCAAAGTAAGCTAGTTTGCCAATTGCTAATGTTAGCCAGTCCATCTAGACTTCAGCTCTTAAAATGATCAATTGCTAACAATACGAACCCTGTTAGCCGCAGTTAATCACTTAAACCCAAAAACAACCTGCTCACTGGTTCTTTTCCACACGTTGTGGCTAATGTTAAACATTAGCTGAGCATTTACACTTAGCAAGCTAGTCATAAATAAACTAGCATACAGTCAAATTCAGAGTGTTTGTTGGCTAATGGTGAACTCGGCTAAGCCACCAACAGTGTCATTTAAATGATATACAGCAGGTTATCAAGATGTTGTGTTTTTTTTTTTTTTTATCTTAATGCTATATGTTTAATGATGAAACTTTTATTTAAATGGTTTAGCTAGATAGATACAAATGAGGAAACTGCTTTTCTGGCTGAGAAAGGTGGCTGCATAACTCGCACGTGCCAAACTTAGCTAAAGATTTACTGTACACTTAGCAAGTTAGCATTATTAGCTTCAAGTCTCATTTAAATAGCGCACGGCTTCGAGATTTCTTTCTTTCATGTAAGTTTGACTTTGAAGTTTCAGAAACATGAAGGTTATATTGAGATGTTATATAAGGTTTTTTTTTTATGATGTTAAGTTTCGACACTTAAAACATTAATAATGATGTTAAAAACATCATATTTTGGTATCAAAACCGAAATTGCAAGATCAAACTCACTTCCTGTTTGCACCTGAAATGCGGTGCGCTTATCTCGTCTCACGTAGGTTTTCTGACTGCTATCAGTGCTCGTAAACGTTATAATGATCTGGAATGATCTACCCCCCCCCCTTTCCCGCACACACACACACACACACACACACACACACACACACACACAAACACACAAAGCTTTCTTTCCTCTTCTTCTTTTTTTTCTTCCTCTTGCTCGTCTATCTCATAACCTTTCTTTTCCCACTGACCGTTTTTGAAAGAAAGGAGAGGTTGTTCCTTCTCCACACCTGACACGCCTGACACACACACATACACACACACATACTGTATAGAGACACTCATCTCAGGGTGCAGGAACTTAAGTTTTTCATGCTCGAGATGATTTCCATATATAAACGAGAGATTTGCCTACGGAGAGGAGATGGGTGAATAAGTCTACTGTTGTTCTGTGAAGTTCTGGTCTGCGTGCGTGCGCACGCAGGAGTGTTTGTGTGTGTTGGCGGGAGGTAGACGGGGCTGTTTTGCATATTAAGGATTTTCTCAGCAGGTGTCTGATGGATCTAATAGCTGATCAAAACTTTGCACAAGGAAATTATGCCAAGCCATGCAAATCTTTACAAACTAACCCACCTGACCGTACTCTGTGTGTGTCTCCGTGTGCGTGCGCCTGTGTGTGTGTGTGTGTGATATGATGTAGAGGCAAAAATTGTGCTGGTTGTGAACTTACATGTCCCCAAGATACCCAATCTCCCTACCTGGCTAGATCACTATTCGAAACACGAGCTTGTGCTGAATCAGCATCGCGCGCGCACGCACGCACACACGGCAAGGTTTTTTTTTGTTTTTGTCCCGATCCATGTACTCAGCTCCACCTTGCGAGTCTCTTTAGCCTATATGAGAGTGTCCTGTTTCTTTGCCCATCTCCCTGGTCCTCATCGTCGTCCTCCCCCCCCCCCCCCCCAGTCTGTGTCTTTTCTCCACTTTGACGGTGATCAGCTCTGTCACTGATTTCTTTCTTCACTCCCTCGAGAAGCCTTTTGTAATTACTGTTTGCTACTTCCCTCATTCCCTCTCTCGCTCTCCCTCTCTTTTTTTTTGTGCCCATCATTTTCTTCTTCTGTTTTCTCGTTCCTTTCATCCTCTTCAAATGCTTTTCTTCCGTTCCGTTCCTCTCTTGAGCCCATTAGGAAGTTTTAATGACATATTTTTCCCCTCACGGCACAGCGAGCACAATCGGCAATTAAAGCATCTTCATTAATTACTCTCTCTCTCTCTCTCTCTCTCTCTCTCTCTCTCTTTCCTCTCGCTCCCTTTTTCTGACTGCTCGCTCTGTATTCGTCAGCTCTGTCCATCAGTAAACACTAACACACAACATTTCAGGAGCCACTTCAATATTCAATACAACAGATTTTATTTATTTATTTATTTATTTATTTATTTATTTATTGAATTGCAGGTTTGTTTTTCACATCTTAGTGATAGAATAATTTTCCTGACACAGTTCTCATGAAACGTTTAGGCTTGAAGAGTAACGAAGGATTTGCTTCAGACGTGACCCATTACAAGTTAGCGACTGATCCATGGTAACAGCGTTGATTCTTTTCCTCGAATGCCACGTCCCAAAGTGCTTCATTCCACTTAAACAATAACATTTTCTATCCATGTACAGCACTGTGTACTGAGCTTTTAACTCTAGCCTCTCATTTCTAAATCTTGTGCTGCCAAAGAGCCAGACATGTTTCTATTTTTCAATGTAGTCTTGAGGAACAGTTCTCCAGGCCGCACAGTGACCTATGAAACATTCAAGCAGAGAAATAAGGTGCGTTAAGGCATGAACCAGTGAGAAACAGGTGCAGATGATGACAGACAAGAGGGGAAATGAGGCTGCTGCTGAGGTTGTTATATAATCAATCAGTTTTTACATTGTATCTTAAGGCATTTTGCAACCTTCAGTTTCTTTCATTTAATCTTCATAATTTAATTTGATATGAAGAAATAATGGCGGGGGGGTCAAGACTTTGACACATTTAGAGTCTGAGAAACAAGTTACTTCTAGTTATTGCTTATTTTTTAGACTCCTTTCATAAAGCTTAAATCTCCTACTGTACCTAGAATTATGAGATTCAATTAATTAAGTATCATTTATTTATTTATTTATCGAAATATACATAAAAAACAAGCACATTTTTAAATAAAAAAAAAATGAAAAGATGAGTCACGATTTGAATGAAAATGGATATCAATAAATATTAAAAAAAGAAGAAGCTCAGGATGTAAAATGGTGTGTGTAAGTGTGTAAGTGTGCATGATGCTAATCTGGTAACAGCTTATTCCTATCTACGTTACATCATCACATTTATAAAGACTTACAAGACTAAAAAAAAAAAAAAAGGGAAACCTGTAATTCAGCGCTTTTTACATGGCGGAGCTGGACGTGTGTGACTGCCGGTCGCCCTGCAGGCTGGAACGTCTTGCCTAACACACTCCAGGTCGTCTTGTCCATGCCAGACAGAAGCACTTAGTGCCAGAGTGCCGTTTCTCCCCCGTGGGCCCCGGGGCAGGTGGGGTTGGATTGGGTTTGAATGAGGTCGTCTGCTTCTTCTCATATTGCCCTCGACACGACGGACCAGATAAGCCATTTAGCAAAGACAAAAGGATCTGATTCAGATGTGTAGCCGCTGACTGTCACTTTTGCATGTTTTTGTGCACTTTAGTTGAAAAAAATGTGTCGGATCCCAGACTCGGGTTTCAGAGTCCCGGAGAGAGATTTGCAACTTGTTCTTTTAATTGCGCAAACACTCCTTTGTACCTGCCGGTGAAACCTGGCCCCTTAGCCCCCGGATCTAGACGTGACCTTGTAAGAGTCAAAGTTTGACTAGCGTGCTCTGGAGTGGTTTCCATCTGCGGAGGTGTGCGTGTGTACGTGTGTGTGTATATGAAATGAAGCCATCCCAGACCCTTTCCCTTAGGCTGACATTAAAAGATCTGGTTTTCGCTTTAATCTGAATTGATCTAAAGTGGCCTCGATCACGGCTAAAGACTGCTGTCCTGACACAGCTCTAAGAGGAAACGCACAGACACACACACACACACACACATAAACATATGCTGCATCTTTTCTCCATCCTTCTTCCTGTCTTTCTTGACTTCTTTCTTCAAGTCTTCTTTGTCCTTCCTCCATCTTTCTCCTCCCTCCCTTCCCCCTCCCTCCTCTTGTTCTCCCTTTCCACCTGCTCGTCTCTCCATCCTGATATTGAGATGCAAAAGAACAGCTTGTCACATTCAACATGCTCAAAAAAGAAAAAAACAAAAAGACCTTCCCCCCACAGAACCTCGACGGTACGGAGAGCGTCCGTGCCAAGGAGATTGGCGCACACTTGGCAGGGCCGAGAGTGCCAATGGCCTTGTCTCAAGTCCTCCCGCGTCCCCTTTTTCCACCCAAATAGATCGCGCCAAGATGGTGGCCATCAGTGCTGGCTGGACGCGTCGCTCCCCTGTGGTGTGCCCCTCGGCTCTATCCTCAACCCAATGTTAATCTGCTCCATCCTCTATAACCTTGTGATAGTGAGGGAGAATATATAAAACTTCTACGCTAAAAAATATCCTGTATCACACCAAAGCATTGGTGATTAACACTTTTTCCGTAATTCCGTCATGCATTGAGAAATAAAACACTTCATATAAAACACTTCATGATCACTTTTAACAGTGTCTCCATTTTATAACATCACTTTGTTGTTTATTACTTTGCTAAAACAGCACACTTACCACTAATTCTGGAAGTCAATTTAGTTTTACTTCTCTTTCCACTTTGCCGATGCTCCAGATGTCTCGGCTCCCACACCCACGTTCCCTCCCATCTCACACCCCGCACTCCCTATCGTCATACGCGCTCATGACTGTTTGACTCCAGGGACCTGTTTGGTGACCCCGCTTTGCTCAGAATCAAACCCAATCTGGGCGCCATGTGGAGGACGTTACAAGACAAGAGTTCCTCCCTGCTCATCTGTAATGCAGATTACATCGCAATCTGCTTGCCACTGAGCTTCCGTGCAGAGGTTAGGAGCGTGTATACATTAGCGAAGACAAGATATCCAGCATGCAAGACGGGGGCGAAGAGGCGAACGTCTCCGGCAAGACGTCGTCTCGGTGTTTAGATGGCTTAGAGAGAATATTTACATTTATAACAGTCACATTAGCATTCGTAAACTGCTAGCAGGCTTTATATATGATATATAATGCATAACGTAACAGCGTGGGATACCTGTCATTATCACTTGATTTTTAATTAATATAGATTTTTTTTTAAATTGCATTTTAGTTTTTATATGTAAAAAATTGCTTTTTAAATTTAATATAAAAATATTAATATTATGTTATATAAATATATGTTATGTGTTTTAAAAAATAGAAATAAAAGTTAGAAATATGTTGAAATTAAAGAAAGAAAGAAAATAAATATTTAAAAAATCTATTATTCGTTTTTTTGTTCCATAATTATTTTTTTTTCTAAGTTTACAATATGAATAAAAAAATATTTAAAGGGTCATATAAATGTAACTATTTGGAATTTTGTATATATATGGTACTAT